>DWPV01006049.1:0-11840 GCA_018251915.1 Urbanus proteus proteus
GGTTTTAGTGCGGTAAGAATCCCACATAACCCGGCGTCGCTCCCACGGCGTCGGGTACCTTTTGAAGGTTTCCCCCTTGTCAACAAAAAAAAAAAAAAAAGGGTGCTCTTTGAGTAAGTATCAACATTGTTTAAAAAAATCTTTATACTTTATACTTTTTGTTCTGTCCTATTGTGTAAGTGGTATAAGTGTAAATAAGCATATCTGTGACAGGTCGCAGATGAAACTTTTGTTATATGTAGAGTTGTTTTCTGGTGTCTATAAAGACAGGTGAGACTACGGAATTACATGTTCGCCTGCTTATTCCATATTATAAAAGTCCCACGGGACATACTAAGGGTCTATATATAATTCGGGGTAAAATAGCCTTGAGATATATGTAAAGATCTCTGTTTCATCAAATATTCCGTCTAAAAGTTCAAGCTGATTCCACGACCGACATACATATGTGTAAACCGGTTTTTGTTAGTACCGCGCTTATGAGCTTACCTATTTTATGACTTTGGAAAATGACCGTTATTTTGCATGGCTATTAACTGTAAATTCGTGAGTGTATTGATGTTTCTAATAACTTATATCAACTCAAATTTTCATTGGATAATTAAAAATGCAAATGAATCGTAAATGTTTATTACATCTTACTGTTCTTATTTAACGAAAATTTCTAATTAACCTTTCGGTAACGTATCTACATAAAATTTGATATCAAAGGGTTATTGAATATGAATATTGATGAGGAAATAAGTGGGAATAAATTGAATGGTAACCGGACTCGCCGTGGGACTATGAAAATATTGTAAATATTTGCGTTCGTGACTTGTCAGTTATTCTGTTCAATTTTATTGCTTCGCGTTAAAAGAGAGATATTATTCAAATCATAATTTCAACTTATAGTCAAAAACTTTTTGCATTCACAAAAGTAAGTATTTAAGGATGAATAATATCATTATAAACTTACTTTTTGTAACTAAGCACGCGGTTTTATTTTATTTTAAATTTTACAATTTTATCCGTAAAAATCTTGGTGTAAAGATTTTCTTATTAATGAGTTGGGCGAAATATCGATTACTTTACTACATACAATTAGATTTTATTGTTTAAACGTTACTAATAAATATTCCTCAGGAAAGTATTTAAATTATAATTAGCTCCCTTCTTATATAAATTTAAATTTTAACAGATTTGTCTAAAGAGGCGTTCCCAGTTGGTCTCATACGACTGCATATTTCTATAGGTAGTATCGATACTCATAAATATTTTATTAACTAAATGAACTATTCAGTTTTAAGAGTTACGTCTGTATAGGAAATACATTTCGACGTCTAAATAAACTCGTTACACATTCCACGGCATTTTCATATCCTGAGGCAGCTTCGACGTTTGCATCTTTATAGCTGGCTGCTTGTGTCAGCGATGATATGTGGTCATAATAATTTGAGTTCTCTTTAAACTTCGTATTTGCAAACTAGATACACCTACTATGCAAATGTATTTTATTTATGGACATTGGCAACTAGTCATAGAAAAATATGGTCTAAATGATACGATATTATGCTGTTATTTTAAATACCAAAGCGATAATTACATTTATATAAAACAGCATTATGTTTGTCAACAATATACATATTTTGACGTGGTTGTTCCATGTTTAATATTTAAATAACAATGTGGAAATTTAAGCAATACATTCTACCGATAATATTCACTATAGTTTCTTTTATTCTTCTTCGTAGCTTCATTAGCACAGCTCAATTAAAAACTAGAATCCCTTTAATTGGACATAAACCGTGGAGCAATTTATGGGCGCCGGTTTAAAAAGTAAACTGAACTGTCACTAGGAGTCGTGATGAATTGAATCGCATCATTCTGTGATGCTGTCTCTATTTGGCTTGGTATTTTTGTATATTTCCATCCTTGTCTAGAGCGTTTTGATTGGTACGTCAACCTGACTGTGACCGTGTTCCAATGGGAAGCACGATTTTGTGATGGTACGCCAATTTAAACTTCGAATCGTGTGCTGCTTGGCCTCACTCGTTACTTTACTGTACGGAGTCTTATGGGCACTATAGATTTATAGGTTGGCGTTGGTTAAAATTGTTATTTCTTGCAATTTGTTAATCGCTTGCGAGATTTTAGCTAATGGATTATTTTATATGCATGAACATGATTTCACGACTGAATTTAATGACTATTTAAAAGCTGTTTCGGTATATTAGCACATGTGTCTTTAGGCCAGTAAGTATACTTATTAGTGTACTCATCGTTAGGCACTCTTAAGAGTACAGCCACGATGATTTATTCACAAAGATTTTTTAAACCTAATCTTGTAAATTTTATGACTTTGAATTTTCAACATCGCTGTTACTTTTCGGGCGAAAAACGGAAGTCGTCTTTTGCCTATTATGTTTTTAATTATTATCAGTTTTCGTGGAACGTCCATGAAGCACCCCTTATTCCCTTAATTGGGCTTATAAGCATTGTGTGTTTTTATACTGTTTTGTTTCATTCCAAGTTCATTGTTCAGCGTGGACCCAAGATTCAGTACATTGCTAGCGTTCATAGACGTTTAATTAGGTCTCTAATTGCTTTTATCGCCGCCTTAAAAGGGTATTGATATGTGAAGATCTATTCTTAGCGTTCAGTAAAAAGGTTTAAGCATTTTGATTGCATTGTTAAATTGCCAATACATCACATTTGTAGGGTTATTTTTGTATAATTATCTGTGAAAACAAATCGTTTTAGATATAAAACTTAAAGGAAATTTAATCGCCCAAAAAATCTTAGAAATCCTACCTAAGAAAAGAAAAGACGTAGGTAGAGCGGCACGAGAAAGCTCGTCCACTAATAATATTGTATCTCTAATGCATAAGTTGGAGGTCGTTCGCTTTTAAATCGCTGATAAGCTTTGGGTGTCGTCTCGTGACATTTGCCGTACAAAAGACATCAACGGGTGCGAGTATCGATTGTAGGAAATGATTATGTAGAATTCACTGAATTGATTTGGGAACAATAAACGGGTTCTGAGAATGATGTTCCTCAGTGGTAAACGAAGTGAGATTGTCGATAGAGTCGCTCAGAATGGATGCATAATTATTTATAAAATTGTAATCTAACGTTTCATTATTAGTGACAATAGATAGTGATAATAGAATAATTTTCAAAGTTGGTAAGCAAAACTTGGATTAACTTTATACAGCGTTGACAATTTGATTAGGAAAATATTAAATTTTAGTATTCAAAACGAAGACTCATTTGCGCCTATAAGATTTATTTTTAACCGAATTTTGTTACCTGAAGAGATTCACTATTGGTATTTCTAATTAACTTTTTTCTCTACTGATTAGAATTGATCGAAACCTACAGAAACTGACTCTTTGTTTTGGGCAGTTTATTTTTAAAACATCTCAATTATTAGGCGACTGGACGTCGACGGAATCAATTAACTCGTGGTGATCGTTACAGCTCATTGGTCGTGAACATCGGGCACTCGGGCAACTCGGGTCTGAGACAGGTGAGGGACTATATATTTTTTGTTCTGTTTTTGTCCTATGCTGGCCGCCTGACGCAACGATCACACTGGTCAGAAATATAAAGGAAATCTACCAAGTTCGATCCCAAGACGTAGGACCTATAAAAATTTCCGTTGGTTTAAATGTTTTTGTATAGTCTATGTGTATATAAATATTATCTATGATATCCAAGATATAGTGCTGGGTAATAGGTATAGAAAGCTGCATACGTTTTAGAATAATTGTAGATTTGTCTGTTTGAAATTTTCATCGTTTAAAATTGCCTACTATAACTCGATAAACTTTATTACTATCTAAGCCACGATCTGTAGATACAAAATTAATTGATATTCTCTTGTCATATTCTAAATAACATCAACCTATTATTTCTCAAACAATATGCCCGGTTGGCATATTCACAGCCATTTACTTTACCGCGAGGCGTATATCCAATTTTGATATATCAAATCCAAGCACACAATCTTGACATTTAGTGATGCGAGCTAAGATCGTTTCTACCGTCCTTTGACATATAGCCGTAATCTGAACAATGAGCAATACATAAAGTAGACTTAATTCTCAGCCACATATTCAGGTACAAAAGATACCAACACGTTTGTACTATTTTCTTAGTCGCATCTAGAATACCATTAACGCTACTTACTTTGCTTATCTGGGCACGTATTGCGGAAATTATTTCGTGATTCGATGCCAGGTACTATCTTTATTGTTATTAGACACAGCAAGAAACATAATTCCACAATATGCTTTGAGCGCAACTTATCGACTGAAGCTCGTGTCGGAGGTGATTTAGGCGATAGTTGGCGGTTATAGAGCTAGCAAAGTGCAGAATGTACCGTAAAGTACACGTTTCCTATACAAGCAACTATAGCCCTTATTGCGGTCGTCTAAACATTAAAGTCGCGTGCCCAAACATCGTACTGTACTGCTTTCCGTGTCATCGATAAAAGACAATGACAGCAATCCTCAAGACCCGACATCGTTAATAAAGTCGTTATTATAAAGAGAATGTACTAAATATAGGTCGAAAATTACAGGAAAGTTATTCGACACCAATGCGAAACATTCGTCTTGTGCCAACACGCAAGTGCCGTTTAGATTAAATTTAAACAAGCGCTTTGCAAATATACCTTACTCTTTTGTATCTATGTACTATGCACAGTGTATTATACACACTATACACAGTGTAATATGTATGCTATTTTTATATTAAATATAGTTTCATTCGAGAAAATTAAACCATTCACTATTTGACGAACAAAATCACTAAATACATATGTTTTAGCCGTTTGGTCTATCTAACATGATCTAATATATTAATCCTAAATTGTTATTTGTTTGATACCTCAACTCTTTGATATGTCCGTGGAGCTTTTGACAATGTGCCATATTTGTTAACGAGTGAGGTCTTTTATATAAAAACTAAACATGTTTATTTCCATTCTCAAACAATTAAACTTATCAACCCAATCTAATGATAGTGGGGCAGATGGTCTGTTATCTTCTTTTTTGTGGACCATTTCTGTTTCGTTGGAGGCAAGACAAAATAAATTTCCTTGGTCCCGTCCGGCGTCCTGCCACAAAAGGTGCATCCCGCGGCTTCTTTGAATACAGCCGTGCACCGTGTCGGGATGTTATCCCTCCTCCCGTACCTCAGGCCTCTAGTAGGGCTGGGATCAGTTTGTTTTGGAAGTCACGGTAACGAGAGTATTTCGTTGTATTTCTTTTTGTCAATTGCTTTAGGTTATTAATAGTACCTCTTTCTTAAGTCCTCATGTCGATGACGTGAATTGGTAAAAATAGTTGCATAAGATTATGAAACATTTTTAGGAAAAAAAGGATTCAATTTGAGTTATAGTCAATCGACTTATTTATTAAATAGGAGTTAAATTGGTTTACTTCAATCATGTAGGTTAATTTGAGTCACGTAAAGATTGTTCCATTCAATAAAATTGGTAAGTCTTAGGCAGCCCTGTTTCTTTACACCGAAACTCGGAACAACGGCCAATCGTCTTTTGTTTGCTAAACGCACTACAAAGCCAACACGTACACGAAATAAGGCCAGTCATATTGACTTTTTACGCCATGGACCGGGAGAGGCCTTGGAAGTGTGAGTGGTGTATTTTGTAAGCGTGTGCGTGCGTGAGTAATGATTATGTGTTTGTTGATTCAGATGTAAGTTTTTTTGGATTCTATAAATTGAAATGAACTCCATAGGTAAATGTCATGGTTACAACCGTAATACGCAGCTGTTCTTGATAGGCATACCTTTTAGTCTTAAACTTCTTTTTTATTAAGTCTTTAGTTTCACTTATAAAACTTCAATTGTCCATTATGAATCACAGTGATGGCTGTCAAAGATCTTTCTATCCATAAGAATTGTGAAAGCAATCGGCTACATTTCGATTCTATCTTTAATGTCTTAATTATCGACAGGTTCATCAACTGATTTGTCAATCAGTGTTAAAAATCAATTTTTCCAGTTCATAGGCCTTTGTTCAAGAATTACCGCTCCACGGCCGGAGTTTATCAAAGGTACCAGAGCGGGTAATCGATCAACCGATAATGGTTTTACAACTTAATCCTATTTACGGTGCAACGCCTTTGAATTGCATTTCTCACCATGGAAATAGCTTCCAATGCTCTTATTTGAACAATCGCTCCGGAAGATATCTGAATTACGAGAGCCGGAGCTGTATGTAGATTAATGTTCTGATTCTTTACCTTTTTATGTTAAGTAATTCTTTAAATTCTTGCTTCTTTAGTGTGCTACAATGGAACGTGATATATAGTCATGAGACACAATGCCTTGTTGTCACGTAGATTGTTCAGCTTGGGTTGACAAACATAGAAATAATAATCAGATTCAGAAATGAGTATTTGTGTATCTACATACCTAAAGAGAAAACAAAATACCTCCTAGTGTATTAAAATACCAAGTTCAATGTTTTCGCCCAGTCATTATTAACATGTTGATTTAAATACAGTCTTATGCCTCTCTTCGTCGATAAGAATCATATGATTAGAAGGCCTGTATCTGATTTAATCTAACTCAACCAATCCGTTTCACGTATCCAATATTCTAAGGCCCTATACATCACAGTCACAGGTTGGCTCAACATGGTAAATGTTTGTACGTCTAACAGAATATGCCAATTCACTGCTAACGGTTCGCTTTAGTTGATATCTTGCATAACGTGCCGGATGGAGCAAATAAACAGTATCTACAGATCTTGCAGTATGACAGACTGGAGTTTAAGTACTTCATAAATCATTTCTTACTGCCAGAAATTAAATTAGGTTCGAATTCAAATAGCAGTTGGAAATGCCACTCACCGTGTGTTTTATGCGTTTAACTTTCATTTTTGTTACACTCTAATACATTCGATATCAGGATCTAATTATTAATTTAAACTTTCCGTTCTACTTTCTTTATAAAACATGCTTTGATTTTTTGCGTATTTGACAGTAATTAACTCCATGTAGCTTGAAATAAGCCAGACAAAGAATATTACCATTGATTTCAGTGACAAATAGCATTAATCCTTAAAGTGCCAATTAGCATCCTTCAGTGCGCTGATGATCATTTCGACTAAATTAAACTGGGAAGCTTCATTTGCATGAGTCAATTAAGAGACAAGTTAAAAGGCGCAGCCAAACGCCTGCAGAGGTGACCGTGTCTCTGAAACTGATATTATCGCATTGGTTTTATTTCAGAATTAAGTTCGCTTGCCCGTTGAGTTATACTTTTACATTTTTTTTGTGGCTATCCACATCGACAGCCGATGTATTGTAAAGGTTTTTTAAAACTACAGCTCGTTTTACTTTTTGTATATCGATATTATAATAAATTTCATATATAAAAATACTATAGAAATGTTCAATAATACTTTCTTAAAGAATAATCGCGATGATAAAAATCGAATGCCATTACCTCGTGACATCATTTTGCCATGACTTAATGATATAGGTAGAAGATTTTGGAATGTTTTAGCTTTCTCGAACCACACCTTAACTGGTCCATGTAATATTAATTCCAAAATAATTGTTTCTAACCCTATCATTACGGGCACTCGGGGATCGCTGCCGGCTACGGAGCAATCGTTCCAAATTTTTGAGTACAAAAAGTTGTAGGCGTGGGAATTCCAAACCTTTCGGCTTCGATCCAGTTTATTATCATCTTAATATCTCTATCGAAGGAGATTGTCTACTGTTTTTATTAAAGACAAAGGGACTTTGCTTTAGACTGACTTTACTTAAGCCAGTTCAAAAAATGATAAAGTTTTTTTAACTGAAATCGGAAATGAGGCTTGAGTGTGTGTTTTTATACTTTCATGTTATTGTTTATTCATTTTCTCAGTTCTGTAAGGTTCAGAACCTGTCACTTATAAGTCTGAATAATTTATGTTTTTGTTTAGCGCTGTAACATCTTGTAAAGTGTTTTACCTTTGTAAACAAGTTTCCTGCTTCGCTTCGTGAACATAAACTGAACAACGACCTGTCCTCGTTCTAATTAGCGTAAATTAGTTAACTTGTCTACAGGCACGAAGTCTACAGGTTTATCATGTTTCAATTTGGCTACAAGATTTATCTATGATGTAATATGACTGGACTTCAGGTTATTTCACCACAGATTTGGTTCCGAAATTCACTAAGTTTTTCATCGATAAAATATTTTAGATACATAAGTTTCAGTTTTGTTTCGTTCTATCTCATTTTTTTTTCTGTTGTTTGTTATTTGATTTTGATTTATATTTGCAACAGGATATTTAAGTTCACTTACGAGGAACCCAAAAGCAGCCGTAATGTGATATGCATGCGTCACTTACTCCGGATGTGGGTAGGACTCCGTAATGCCATCTGACTCCGAAACCAGTTTGTAAAACCTTTTGGTCTCTTTTTAGCCGGTCCCATTTGTTTGCGATCTGTGGTCATTAGGCTCTGTGGGTGTTTTGTATTATGATTGTTAGGACTGATTGTTTTTGTGATCTCTTCTGTGTAGGTCCTTGCCTTATTACAGTTTCGGAGAATTTTGATGTTGGCTTACTATTTGGGACTGTTATTACCTGATTAAGCTTAACATCCTGTGTATCCTATTTAAGATGATTAGAAGGAGGAGCTGTTATCTTTGAGCAATCTTGCGTGATGAATAATATTAGGACTATTTCAGTTTCCTCATCCTATTTATCCTCATCGTTTGAATCTCTCGTCTTCTCTACAACATTATTGTTATTTAGAATCGTATTTCTTGTATTAAATTTCCTCAAGTCCATTCAACGTCAAGCGTTCTATCCATGCCAGTTGTATCAGAGTTCACATGTTCCATATTCTCCCGCTCCCACGTTTGCATAGCATCCCGCGCCATCAATCATGTCCGCACCGGAACAATGGGCTTCGTGATGCGTTCTATGCCCGTCGCGGATCCCTCTTAATGCGATGCTTTTGCAGGCTTCAATCTAATTGTTTTGATATGTACCTTTAGCGCTTGAAGTATTTCCTTTTCTTATAAGGAATAGGAGAAAATCTTATCCTATTCAACGTAACTATGCAATGTATTAGAATATTCTGTGGATTGTTTTTTGTTTTTATAATAATTAAAAATTGTATAGTCTACAGCTTAAAATAAAATAAATATTATGTATTAAAAATGTAACACATAGGTAGAGTATTTTCTGATACACATACAAATGCAAATTTTCTTTCTGTAGCAATATGGTAAATGTGCAATAATAAAAACATGACAAACCATGTATTACGACGACACCTGGTGAGGTTTCTCGGTACAAGCCCTGTGGCAGTTTATGATCTATCTGCTTAAGTAACACGACACCTCTGGATTTCAAATACTTGTAACAATTTCCTGCTTTTTTCCTTGTAATCGAAGACCAAAATAAGTGCACATGTACGTATGTAAGGTACTTAGGCTACAGAAAATTCAAATTATGTAGACTGTGTAGTACCTATACCGATAAGTAATAAGCAGAACCTTGGTAGAATTTTTACATTGTATTAAAATAATATGTTCTTGTGTTAAGATATGATATGAATGCATGAAATATGTTAAAATGGTATTGTGTATTACATTACTTACGCGATTATCATTTCATTAGAAATCACATTTTGTCACAGTCGAGAAATGGAATAACGCCACACAAGTGCAAATTGTAGCTTAATGTAATATTCCACGAGGTGTTACCTTTCTTTAATTTTGAACCGACTCGGCACATGTTTTGTCAGGTGTATTGACTTCCTTCAGTTAACTTAATTGTAAATGCGTTTTCTATAACATAATCTTATTCATTTGCCTTCCATCTGATCATGAGATCTGTTACTTCATTAAGAATCTCCGTACGCGTATTCGGTTGTGTCCTTAGCAACTTCCAAGAAAATAGTTATAGCTGTTAAAATACTTGGCGAATCTGCTCATTTGCATTGCTTTGCTAACAGTAACAGCCGCTTTCGTACATTTCATATAAACGATGCTTTGTTTAGATCTCCCACGCATATAACGGCTCTCGTCTAATAGGCTACTTCTACGTGCGAAAATACGATGACATATTTCGTACGTGAGAAAGCAAAATACGTTTTGTTTACAAAGATGGTGCTTATGACTCATTTGGGATAGTAAAAGTGAGTAATTGGTTGATACAGGTGGGTCATGTAGACTATGTAGGTAGTCATTTCGCTAGGAGCAATGTATTTGCAATTTGTTGTTCATTTGCTAAATGCAAACATTTTTTCATATTAACCAACATTTTTACCTATTGCTCTTAGACCGAATGTACCTACCTAAGTATATAAGTTTATTTATGAAATGTGTCTTATATTTATTCAATCTGACATACATATTTTGAAACTGATTTAATCTGTCTTTTTGAAGAAGTCTTTTATAAAACTAAGTACTGGTAGAGAAATTTGTATATTCACACAGTTTTGTAAAGTAAGATTTTACATCAAATTATAATTATTATACGAGGTATAAAGCAGGAAACCATAAAGCATATTCACATCCATTAACAGAGATAATATCGAAGTAATTCATAGTTATTAATTATTATTGTTAAGATGTCGGCTGAAAGTGGCAAATGGTAAACAGAGGTGAAAGTTGAAGATGAGAAAGTGACAACATGGATGATTACTTGATCATGCTGAATTACCTAGGTGGGTATGACACTTCAAACTATTGTAAAGTAATGTTGTTAACTGTGAAATACACTGAATTAAAATAGCTTATATTACGGATTTTTACGAAATTTTACAAAAGTTTATCGTACTCTGTCCTCAAAAAGAAATATGATTATCTTTTTAGATACAGTATCTAAGACAAGTAAACAATAATATCAAGAATGTTAGGTCTGATCAGTTACAAAAATCCAACTTTTCTGGTTAATAATATTGTACTAAAACCTAATGAACATGCACATATGTTATCACTTTAACATACAATTTCATTCCACAGAAAATACATTCGTGACCGTACAATCAATGATGTGATCGAACGGCTACAATGTGTCTATTAAATATATCATTAAACACCATTTACGTAGTTCGTTGCATAAACATAATGACGGGTAATGTCTCACAAATTATGGATCCTATGGTGTTTCGTAAGCAACAAATGGTATATCATTTTCTATGGATATAATATTAGCGATGTGTTTAAAGTCTGTCACGGTTGTACTCGTTTGTCAAGGTTTGCTTGAGTGTATAAATATTTGCATGTGCTCAAAGGTGGCCGAATATGTCAGAGTACTCTCGTATAGGTAAATACCAAAAACATGTATTGCTTGAGTAAAATCGATTTTACATGTAGAAGTGTAGAAATGTAGAATACCTACGTATAGATAGATAGGTAAGCATGGGTTACATCCTGTATAATGCAACCCTTGAACATTTTTATCTTCGATCAGTTAGTATTGTTGATCGAAGATTTTTATGCACCTTTTTTAAGAATTGAAATCTGTTTTTACGTTTTCCTGCATAGAGGCGCGAAACATTCCCTGTCAATTATTTTTTTAGGTAAGTATGTAACAAAATGGTCCGTATGACAATAGGAATGTAAAATTTTAAGCGACAGACAGCTACGCATTTGACAGACGGTAATTAAAAAACAAGAATGTATAAGGGCATCAGATGGACCCGTCACCTGATGTCCTGATACATTACTGCATATTTTGGTGTATCTTACATTTATCTAAAAACTTGTACATTACATGTCAACACTGCTACTATAAGAATGTCGGCGCGGTGACTATAGTAAGTTTTTGCGCAAATTGTGACAACACTGTTCCTAATATATACTCGTAACTA
>DWPV01006050.1:0-11839 GCA_018251915.1 Urbanus proteus proteus
AATCGACCGCCTTCGATTAATCGACCGCCTTCGATTAATCGACCGCCTTCGATTAATCGACCGCCTTCGATTAATCGTCCGCCTTCGATTAATCGAACGTCGATTAAACGACCACTTTCGATTATTCGAATGCTTCTTGACAATAACCAATTAATCGACATTCGAATGACGTTTCTTTCGAATATCGATTAATTCGAATTTTTTGAACAATCGCCCATCACTATTATAGGCATACATACATAACACTTCGTCATGTGTATTGTTAGGTTTAAGTTTGCAAATTATGTCCCACTGCTGGGCACGGAATTTCCCACGACTGGGACGTTTGCTCTGTTCGTACGTGGTGACCAATCCTCAGCTATTAAGCCCAAAAATGAGCATCAAATATGTTACGTGATTTTATATGCGTGTGCATTTGCATATGAACATAATTACTGGGATGAGGTGACATCACTTATGTTAATAACGACAATTCAAGTACATGCAAGTACTCGTAGATCCATTCTATTAAAAACGTATTGAGATAAGTGGTATAGCATTCAAATGATATAAATATTATAAATAAAATTGTCGATTGTCACATCAAAACTAGTCCTGCACTTTTCTGTACTTATAAACCTATTTCTGCTTTATCACTCGATCCCAAGTATTATGAAGTGTAATATAACGAATACACACCTGATTCTCCTTATTTTAAGACTACATTCAAATAAGACTATCTTCAAAGCTATTTGGTCAATTTCAATGTTACTTATGCTATACTTATTGTCACCAATTGACCGGCTAAGGACCGAACATTTTGTAAATTAACTATGGACTACTATGTCAGGATATAAATAACTGACTTTTCATTATAAAAATACACTTGATTTCATATCAACTTCATCGTTTTCCTTAAACCCTGTAGTAGTTTCATCAGATTGCGGTAGAAATTGATAGCCTGACCATTGACCACGTAAAGGAATTGCCAACCAAGAAAGCCCCGGATAACGTCATAAGAGAAAACTTGCCGTTTTAATTTAACTTTCGTATGCTATGTAGAAACTTGTTTCAACTTTATTTTGTTACCTCTCAGTGAACCATAAAAGTGCACGTCTGCATAAATGGGAAATATGTTTTATTGCCAGTTTGCCTAGGGATGTCCCTGATCCAAACATATCCATTATACGAATATGAATTGTACAGAGTGTGTACATAGTTATCATTAAGTCGAAGTACTATGTTAAACAGTGTCACTATCGTCGACCCATTAAAGTCCTACTACTAGATACGGGTCAAGGATTACGCAGCCCATTTGATCGGATTTATGGACTTTACAAACCTCTGAGACTTTTTAGGGACTGCTCTAGCATGAAGATTTCTTCACGATGAGCCTTTACAGTCAACACAAATGGTTTTGAATGACTACAAGGCTCGGACTGTTTTGAGACAACCAGGGTAACGTTTAACTACCAAAGTAACGTCGATATAATTAAAAATGCATTTTAAGAGATCATAAAGTACTTATACAGAGTTAATTTTAGTCATACAAAACTGAATTGAAAACCGGCGCAATTTGTCATTTCTGACATGCGATAATCAATTTATAATTACCTACTTATTTTTCAATTAAATATAAGCTATTTAATCCATCGTATATTATCAAGCACTTACGAATATGAAATTATAATCATGTCAATATAATTAAATAATAAACTTGCGTAAAAGGCGATTGAACTATTCGTGGTTCGAATCCATTCATTCGTAACAAGGCATGTGTGACCGATATTTAGTGAGATAACTATTATATATGCCAACAAAAAACGTATTAATCCTTTCCTGTGAGAAGACCTGAGACCATTAGATAGAGACTTTTTAAAGTCATTCAGGAAAGCTAGCTATTATAAAAATAACATATTCAAAAGTCCATACAAATAAAACCAGAACATCACTACTCCCTTTATACATTTGTCTACAGAATTATACTTTGCTTTCATGTCCACACTTGCAGCAGTGGTTTCATTTCACATTTGCACTGGTCATGGTTCTTGCTTTCAAGGACATAAGGTTGACAATTGTGTAAACAACAAGTCTTCATGAGATGCTTTGCATCTCGAATGCGTTGTCCTCATTTAACTTGGCTATTGTGCTCGACAGGCTTTAATACAAAATGGTCGAGCTTTTCTACTTGACTTATTGTTGAACGACATTTTAAAAAATATTTTGTAGGACGCGTATAAGATTAATGGTTTATGTAACAGAAGGTTAGGTAGTTTCTTGGTACAACAACACTTAACCGCTGCTGTGTTTTGATTTAAAACACGAGATAAGGGGGAAACATCAGTAGTACAAATTCAGGTACTATAGAGTACAAGCTCAGATAAATAAAGTAGGTAGATCTATCATTCCTAACAAAAAATTACGACATTTTTAAAATGATCGGGCTATAAAAGTGATTATGTGAGGGTAAATATACAAAGGTGCTGACATGAAACCACGCTTGTTTTGTGTAAGTTGGTGCGTATAAATACATGAAAGTGGCGTGGTTTTTTTGGCTTCACTCAAATACAAGGCGGTGAGTAATCTACCTACTATTTATGTGAGAGTACAAATGGGTGTTTTTATTCGGTTCTATAGGATTAAAGAAATAATCTTATTGGACCAAATAAAAACATACGAATTAAGTATCGTACAAATTTTGTGTAACAACAATTCCAGTTTCTTTTAATATTCCTCGTTATCTAGTGAAATGTAGCAATTAATGTGAAGAAATAAGATTATCGTTAATCATACATTGCAATAGGATTAAACAAAACAAACAAGCCATACAGCTGATAACTAGGCGGCCATTTGTAATGTCGAAATGACAGTTTCCGTTTCGTTACCATTGACTCCAATTGATTAGATAGGGCAGTTTGTAATAACGCTACTGGTTTTCTCTAATATTAATATTAATTAAGATAATATTGTTACAAAAGTTGTTTAAAGGTTGTTAAACCTTTGGTGCCAGTCGGTCTGACACCATTGTTTTATCTGTATATATCTGTGTACCGTGTATTCCCATGAAAGACACTCACAGGAACGTCCTGAAAGAAAGTTTTGTACGATCAACGGTGCGGTTTCTGGTTATTTTAGACCTGATTAGAAGTAATTATTTATTTTTGGCACGCATTAGTACTTTCACTATGATACACAGAAATAACTTCCAATCTGTAGAGTGTGATGAATCGAACAAAATTATGTAACTTAAATAGTTTTGTATTTGTTGAAACGATTCCAGAATATCTTCTATGATCGCCCATATTTATAGCATGTATACTACTATAGCAGCAGCAAGTATAGCAGGTATACTTAACAGTGGATAGCATGATCTTCGTTACGAAATCAAAGAACAATCGTAAACAAATTTATAATTACAAAGAAATGTTAACTGCAATTTAAATTTCAAATGCATTTCATGTATTTCATACATACATTGTCGAAGGTTATATTGATCCGCAATCATTCTAATCAATGATTTTGTAAGCTGGTCGCGTGCCACGGTTTAATATGTCACACGTTTAACAATATTGGGCCATTTAACGGAACTGCGAGTTTGTTCGCAATAATAATAATAAACGGTATATTTGTAATGTTTATAAGCACACTCTCAGATATATAAAATAGGTAGATCTATCATTCCTACCAAAAAATGAAGCCATTTTTAAAATGGTCGGATTATAACAGTGATTATGTGAGCGTAAATAAACTAAAGGTACTGACAAGAAACTACGCTAGTTTTGTGTGTGTGTATAAATACATTAAAGTAGCGTAGTATTTTGGCATCACTCAAATACAAGGCAGTGAGTAATCTACCTATTTTATTTATCTGAGAGCACACTTTATAAATAACACAAAAATGTGTGTTATCAACCCATTAGTGTCCCACTACTGGGCACGGGTCTCATTTTTTAGTGAGAGGGATGTATTCCTTAACCCACCGCTTTGGCCAAATGCATAGGTAGACTTCATATCTTTTGAGAACTTGAAAATTATCTAAATTTTTTTTGCGAAATGACATTAACATGCAAAGAGTCAATTATCAGTCACGACTATCTAACTGCCTCTATCGTTATCTCATGTTATATGAGGTGACCAATGAAATAAATTTTGGGATGAGAGAGAAAGGACTTTGCGGTCATCAACACTCACTGCCGAGCCCGATGACTAAGAGATTTCTCTTTCTCTTTCTCAGAGATATTTGCATGCAATAACTGTTTGAACTATTTCCGTTACATTTTGATCGCGGTAACGGAACAGCAGAATTTTACTCCTTTTCTAATACCTGCGAGCGTTTGATCGCAATTCAAGTAATGGTAAGTCAGACGCAATCTTATGCGTAACATGCGTTCCTAGAAGACGTCAAATCACTATTACCTTGAACAGTTCCTGGTACCTGTTAAAATTGACCACTTAAAGTGTGAAAGGACTTCAGTTATGCTGGGGAAAGCATGTATCAAGATATTATAAAGTAGTGTGTTCAAAATGCTAATTTCAAAACCTACACAAGTGATTTCGGTGAAGTAAAATGCATAAAGAGTTTTTTTTTTTTAATTTGATGTAAATTAATAAAAGGTAGTTCTAACGGTCATTACATGATGGTAATGAATTTAATTTTTTAGACAGGTACCTATTTTAATTGTTGTTCATCTATGTACAAATATATTGTACTTATGTGTATGATAAACATAAATTATAATACTGATTTTAAAACTCGATAACATTCAACAATACGTTATAAATGTGTTTCCTCTAAAAGTTGGAATGCGGTGGAAACTACATCCGATTCGACTAGGGTTGGTACATGCTAAGCAATATTTTTCTACATATTTAACCGGCTTAAGAGTTTGAGACTAGTACTTTTGTGCGTTTTTTGTGAATGTGAGTTGACGTTTACTATGTAGTTTTTGTCAGATGAACCTATGAGAAATATTAAAGATAAATATGTAGTAAAAATTACAACTTTATGCTTTTTCTCGCGTCAACTCACGTCTCACTATTATTTATATTTTTTTCTATTATGGTAGGCATAATGAACTCGGAAAGCAAAAGCTATAAAGCCTTAGTTCCGCCCTAGGAACATTAGTGTCATATATGTCGCCAACATATTGACATACAACATAAAGGCAAGAACACAAGGATATAAAAATGTAAGTATGTAAGAACACCAGTATGTAAGCAACACCACCAAACAAAAAGCTACCTAATACAGTACCCAGCAAATCGCTTTCATGACATCTGTCTACAAATATTCTAAAATACTTTACTAAAAGCAAAATCTCTACAAAAATAATTTTAATTATTCTTTCGACAACCCTATCAAACGACAATGACCTACTGCACGATGCACGAATCTGTCATGGCTTGCCTCTAATTTTGTTTGATGTCGTAATAATCTTTATTATGATGGCTGCTTTAATGAATGCCTTTAACCTCTAAGGTACTGAGGTATTTGTTACGAAATCTTATTTTTGAAAATATATAATTCATACATTAATACATAATTTATAGCATTAATATTTAACGTATAGTAATTTAAAACACGGTAATACGTATTTACAATTATGTGCATGTACAAAAATAAATGCAATGTTAAAAATACTTTTCCAATCAATTTACAATGATTAATAATTAATGATTAATACTTTCAGACGTTTGTTCAAACGTTCTTCTAGGTAGAAACCTTTAGGTCTTTGATATATTCATAGTCAGAACATTTAATTCATTTTACCTACATTAACATTTCAGTCAGAACATTTAATTCATTCTACATTAACATTTTTGTAACATTTTTACATTTTGCATACAAATATCTTAAATAATATCTACTATGTTTCATGCATAACAAAGTTAATGAATCCGGTTGAATTCAATTAGATATATTTATACGAATTAACTTGTTCTGCTATACACAACCTTGCAATCATTAAGTGTCATTAATATACATATTTCCATTCAAACAAGTTTTTCGCAGTGTTTCTATGGAATTACTAAAGCAATTCATTATCATCAACATGCTACTGTCCCGCTGAACACGTGTTTCTTTTCTTAATCAGAAGTGTAAAGGTGTGAATCTAGGTAATTATACCGAAGTTACGCTTATTAACGGTACAATTTAATTGAATTAAGATTTTTGAAAATATTATGGATAGTAGATGTACCTTTACGGAACCCAAAAAAATGATAAAAGTAAACGAAGTTCTTTAGCAATTATTAAAAAAATGATACAATATAACTAACCTAACCTAACCTAACCTAACCTAACCTAACGGTTCAGTACAAGTACAAATAAGTAGGTATACAATGGAAAAGTCATAAGGAAGAGACATAACGCTATTTTCTTACGGGACAAATTCTACTTAGCAACGCTTACTCTTAGTCAGTATTGGAATTTCTTTTTACAGTAACAAATTCTATAAAAGTTGCACTTTCAGTGTCTTATTCATGACTCTTCAATGTCAAAAATTCATTCGATTGACCTTTAAATAAATACAAAGGTTTTGTGTTGCATCCGTATGCACACCGTTAGCATGAAGATTAACGAAAGACCTTAAGGTTATGAAATTCACTTTTGGGCGTAAGGGAAAACATTCGACATTGAAACTTAATCTCTTTTGACCTCAAACCAAAGTGTCACGGTGAATAAAGGAATAATTTAAAACCGTTACGAAAATTTAACAAGAAAATAGCATGTAAAATAATAAAATTTCGTCTAAATTGTATGATAATAATAACGAAACTGTAAACACGTTTCGTTAAACTGAACAAATGATTCTATATTCCTTTTTTGCTTGTCTTGACGTCAACTTAGAAGTATTATGCACGTGTTTTACATAAATTCAAGGATTTAAAAGGTACATTTATTTACAAATAATGATTTAAGTTGACACTTTTAAATTCATGAATTGTCTTTGATATTCTATTGAGTATAACGGATCAATGGCAAAAGATTAGCATATGAAAATGCACATCAATGCAATATTTTTACGAAAAAATTACATAAATAATCGTGAGGATATAATGAAATATATATTCAGCGGTAGGTACCTACATACATGATTTAATGGTGGTTAAAAAACAATAAAATATACTAACATTTATAAGATGAAAGTGTACCTACATGTAATATAATAGTTAATTATTACGACATTTCACTTGAACGCTGCAATAAATAGTGACTTGTTATTTTTCGCGACATTAATTTGTGGACATAAACATAACAAAATAAATGACATAAACAATTATATAATAAACCATAATACAAGAGCTATTTGCATGTCAAGTTGGTGCTTTAGGGAGAGTAATGTTTCGTAGAACTACTCTATAGGTACCTACGCAGTTATATAAATCTCTTATCTGAATATGTATCTGGGGCTAGGTCCATACAAAAGTTATTATTATTTTCTTATTACTATTATTTTATTATCATTATTTTCTCTTTTCAACCTTGTCACATAGAATACACGTACAATAGTATACGCACCTACAATTGAAAGTTTTAATTTTATAATATGAAAGTAGCAAACGTGCGTTCTTCTGTTACCTAAATTGCCACTGCTGCCCATGGATATTGGTAATCAACTTCAGAAAGGATTGGAGTCTTTAATGAGATCACCAACAAAGGCGTTGCTACATCAGCAACAGGATCGCTTGATTTTGATTAAAATAAGTTTTATTATAAATCAAGATATTTTATTGGCGAATTTGACATACATAGACATAGCAGGTACACTTCATAAGTACCCCGTACATTGGTGGAAAGGAACCTAGGTATATCCTAATGTGCGTGAATGTAGCTGCTATGCTTTAAAAGGAAATAGGTGTGGCGGAAATTTAGCCGTAAGGCAATATAGGAAGTTCCGTCACTTTAATTTAAAACCGTAATTAATAGGAATATCTCAAAGGTTTAACCAGTACAACAATATAAATCAAATGATTAGCAATTATGGGTAGCGCAAATTGATATAGGTAGTAATAGAGGTATTGATATAGTAATAGAGGTAGAGATTACCTTTTACCACCTTGATTAAAGGAGTTATATTTTGTTTAGAAATATCGGTCAATATTAAAACAAAATTAAAATGTGATGGGAAAGATGAAACGAACTCCTGGGGGTTCCACTCCAGATGTACACTCAAGAGCAGTGTTAGCGCTACTGTATTCTGATTGATTTTAGGCGTTCCAACTTAGTCTTCAAGGGTAGCGACTCATTGTGACTAAGCTCAAGTAAGACTAACCTTATCAGGGATTGGTTACGAATGTTTAAGGACGACAGTGACCATTAACCACCACGTGGACTGCACTCGTTTGCTACTTCTATATTGAAAAAAAAAACTTGAAAATTAACCAAAATTGAATTCGAATGTCGTCAACCCATTACTGTCCCGCTGTTGGACATGGGTCTCCTCGCAAAGTGACAGATTTAGACCTTATTTAGACTTAGTTCACCGCTAGGGCCAAGTGCGAATCGGTAGATTCCACACACCTTTGAAAACTTTTAGTAACTCTCTTATGTGCAGGTTTTTCTTTTAGCGTTAAGGCAAGTGATAATTAATTTCTAATAAGCACATAAATTAGAGAATAATTCGAATAATCAGCATGAATTCAAGCTACGAAACATTTTTGTTTTTATCGTATTTGCCTGAATATAATTCATAGTGTGTCGTCATTACAGCCTTGGCGTGAGTTTACTCAACACCCACATAACTCGAGCCAATAAGGAATGTAAAATGTAAATGGAATGTACGTAGATTAAATTTATTATTAGCCGATGATATTAGTGATTAATGTCATTATGTTATTGAAATTGTTGTTTGGGCGTCGGTGCGTAAATTAGGTATTAATGTAAATTAAGATATAAGGTCAGTTTAACTTATGTTTTGAAATATGCAATTGTGAGATCCGTAATAAAAGGTCTATCGTGCAGGTGATAAATAGATTTAATAATAAATAATAACACATAAAGGTAAAGGTTGGATGAAAATAGTTTTTTTTTCAGTTTAGCGGCTAACCATTTACAAATTAACTTTTTTGGCCCGTGCAATACATAGTTTCTCTAAACAGCCCATTACATCGCAAGTGACCGGGAATAATGAGCTTCGGGTAATTATATTTGCTTTGACGATAGGGCTCGGAACTAACTAGCTTGGAAACCTTATATTATGTACTTTATGATGTTTATGAAACTATATTAAAGTATAAAATTACGTTCAGGTTCTATGTGGTAAACGAAACACAGCTGTTATGCTTTGTTATGTGGTTTGAGTGGTGCAAAAGACAGGGACTAAGACAGGGAGACTAAGGGAGAATAATGGGCTGTAGTGCCCACTTACATACATTTAAGTTGACAGCATGTTCGTTTGATACCTCTGTATTGTAATCAAATTTCCAAAAATGGGTCATTTTTGGTGCTAGCCGCATCCAACGCCGATTGAATTATTTCAATCGGTTCAGGCATCGCGGAGTAATCGGTGGACATACATAAAAAATACATATAGACGAATACAATAGGTACCTCCTCCTTTTCGAAGTCGGTAAAAATATCATGTAGTTATACCTAATTGAAATCGTAACATCATTCTGGCGTGTTCGCGTGTGAAGCTATTTTAATGCAAACAGCGTAAATTGTAGTTTTATTTTACAGGTAACTGGTTATTTTCCATTATTAACTGAATAAAATATAACATAGGTATTTAAACCATAGCTGGTATCAAATATACGTATTAGGAATCGGTTTTATATTTTTTAGTGCTGAATGCCGCTGCTATTAGGCAGAAATAGGTGTGGTGGTGGTACCGCCGGAATCGAATCATAAAAGGCTCTACCACCTATACAACCCATTTTCAAATTAAGAACACATGTTTTACAATTTAAATATGAATTTAATAAAAATGAGCATGCAGTTCATCTGATGATAAATGATCACTGATGGTAATGGGCACCTGTAACCAACTCCATACAAAGATATTTCGTAGGAGTCGATGAAAGATTGCTACTTCCGAGGATAGAGACGGTCACCTCATGTCAGCGTTATATGTATTTTGAGATTCAATAATTTATTGGATACACATGTGTAAGCGAGTAAACAACTCTCTATAACATTAAATAAGCAGTCTACGACCTAACACGTCAAGTATCTAAAATAGTCCTAAATATTTACAATCAAACATTTACAACAATGTACACGAGGAGAATCTTAACTCACACGACACTTACAAGAAAGTTATAGCTATTGTTCTAGGAACTAGTGAAGCGTGGTGACATAATTTACACCATTCACTATTTATGTACGAATACGAATATAACTATTCGTATTTATGAGAGATGTTTAAAAAAATATTAGGAAATTTAAAAAAAAATATTGTACTTGGTTTAAAATTAAAAAAATATATAAAGCAGGACTCAAAAGGAAAAATTAAACTATGGATTAATTTATTTTAAACGAGAGATAGAGCCCTGTGACGCTGTGACAGAGTGGCTTAGTAGTTAATGGGGTTCCGTTTTTCCTTTTTGGTACGGGACCCTTAAACCAGGCTGTCAGTGCAACCAGTAGACCGTATTGATCTAAACAAGATTGTTTCTTATACATATTATGTATTTCGAAGGCTCCCAAATGAACTATCGTATGTCTAAAAAGTAAATTTTACAGGACAGCAATTTAAAGATGTTTTCGTGCACTATAAATTCAATATATATTTTTTACCTTTAATAATGTTTTTAGGTTCTATTTGCCTTATATGTAAATATAAAAAAAAATATTAATACTTTGAAAATATCTTTAAACTGCTTTCCTCTAAAATTGACTTTTTAGACATACAATAGTTTACTTGGGAGCCGTCAATTTACTTTTTCATTACGTTTTGTTTTCGCACAACATTTAACAAAACAGTCTTAACTGAATAGTCTATCCAAACACTTGTCTATTCATTTGAAAACTTTTGAAAGTTGGTACGTCCATTGTTCTACGGAACCAGTGATGCATGACATAATTTACACATTCGAATTCAATGCTGTTACTAAATTTACCATTCACATCACTATAAATCACGGTACACGTATTATTAGAGAAAACAAACATGACATGTTAACAAAATGTTTATTATATGACTCTGAGATCATACAAAATATAACGACGTAGTTTAAATATGCATTTTAGGTAAATACATTATGAAAATAATTCTTAAATAAAACTTTGTTGTTAATGTCTCTATAAAGCGCTACAAAACATAAATTTTACAGTCTTACATTACTTGTTAAGATTTTATAAGACACTTTTTGTGGCTATAAAAATTTAACAATTTGTAATTTAATTTTTTTGTAAATAAGTGCAGATATTTTTGTAAATTGTTGAGATAAGTACTTACCTAAATTGTTGCCTATCTTTCGTGTCATTAACCCCGAGTTTTTCTTAACAGATAACAAATTGCCTTCAAGTTTCACGCACCTTTAAATTTGAGATTTTTTTAAGTTAGTAATAAACAGTATAGTTAATTACTTGCATTGAAGTAGCAGTAATAATTATGCAGTAATAAAACTTGATTAGTGTACATATTGAATTTTTTAACTACAATTTAAAAACTATTTAATGGAAAAGTTACAATTACAAAGTACACACTATTTATTACTTGTGTGTAGTTATATGTAAATAGCCTTATCTTTATGGTTAAATATCTTTTAGCATGGTAATAACATTATACCATAAGATTCATCGATATTGTGTGTAAACAATGCTTCCTTACGATGCATTTTTTATATGATCGAAGTAGCAAACGAACAGGCAGTCCACCTGATGGTAAGTGGCAACTGCCGCCCATGGACATCT
>DWPV01006051.1:0-11838 GCA_018251915.1 Urbanus proteus proteus
TGCCGCGAGGTAACTAAGTTCCCCCTCGTAATTGGAGGGCTAATTATCGTTTGGCTTACGCAAGTTGCGTTGACTATTCTTCAGTCGGTGAAATTGTTTTCGTTATTTGATAGAGTAAGCTTTTTCCGCAGATTTGATTCTAAACCGTGGTTTTTATTGAATAAAATTATTATTTAATCGTCATAAAATATATATTTTTTTTTAATAAAAACTCGATGTATTCATAATGGAGTTTCATTATATTATTTTTAAGATAAGTAAAGTATTTATATCTAAAACAAAATATGTTTATTGAAAAAAAGCGACGTGATATAAAAAGAACGAATCCAATAAAAATAACTAAACAAATGAAACACTTATGGAATACGCGTGTAACATTTTTAATTTTTAACCGACTTCATTTGATTTCTATACGGTATCAAAGGAAAACAAATTAAAATTTTCTCGACATTTCAAACTTATTTAAACTCGTTTCCAATGAAATATCACTATTAATTGGAAACTCAATAAATTAATTAAGCAATATCCATTTGATATTTTGCATATAAATAGCATAAAAGCAAAGCATCCAATGGAATTTCGGCTTTCCACTTTTGTCACAGAACGAATGGCTGATTTTGAAGTCGCGATATCAGAAATTAATTATTACGCTAAGGGTAAAGGAAAATGATTAAATCTACGCTTGAATGTACTCTGTTTCTAAAAGGTTAAAACAATTTGTTTGTAAATTTGATCTTTCTTTCGATTAAGCAGCATAGGAGTATACAGTCCGTTTGATGGTAAGTGGTCGCTGCCGCCCATTGACATCTGTAACAAACTCCACGTAGAAGAGGTATGTACCTGAAGTTGATCAAAATGCGTTGTCACTCACAAAGAATAAGATGCTTACCTCACAAGTAGGTATGTAGATAAATCCCCATCTGAAATTCAGAACTACTAATTGCTATTAATAATTATGGCGGTGGTATTACTTCGGTCAAACTATGTCTCTATCACCTTTAAATAACCTTGTTCCATAGCCTTTTAAGCTACCTACAGCAGGATAATTATTTTATGATTATGCATAGTACTGTCATCACCCGGTACAATATTTTTGAACTGAAATATTCTACTGCCTCTAAAAAGAGGTAGTAGAATGTAGAGGTAGTAGTACCTCATTTTAGAGGCAGTAAAATGTTGCAGATCAAAAATATTGTTCTTATTTTAATACTTAAATGTAAAAGATACATTAAAACTCTCAAAAGGCTTGTAGTTTTCATGTAGTTTTAATTTATCTATTACATACCTACATTAAAAATCCTGAACTTTACATGAGGCCTTTTAATTTCATTATCATTCGCTTGATGAGAATCTGTCAAAGACCTTTGATATTTGCCGCCGAAGCGTTCACAAAAAGTATTAATATACAACTAGGCATATAAAACTTGGCTCTAAAATGCGGTATCACCAAGAGATATCGTGATCACACGCAATCTTATTTTAGGAGCTTTATTTCATGCTGTCGATGTGGTGAAGTGTTCAGGTGTGATAGGAAAGTGTGATAAGGATGATGGGGCAAGGTTGTGAATTTACAAAGGGATAATCTTCCCCGTCTACCTTCCCGTTTGTCTTTCATTTTCTTTTTATTTTCTTAACAACTCTACGTTATTTCGAAATAGATTTTTTTATATGACCGAAGTAGCAAACGAGCATGCTGTCCACCTGATGGTAAGTGGCCACTGCCGCCCATGGACATCAGTAATCAACCCCAGAGAAGATTAAGGTGCTACCTGAGGTTGATCACTGGTGCGTTGCTACCCTTCAGACCAGAACACAGCAGTGCTTAACACTGCTGTTATAAGGCAGAAATAGGGGTGGCGGTGGTGCCGCCGGAGTCGAACTACACAGAGTTCTACCACCTTTAATGTGAACTTGTTAACACGAAATTTACATTTAAAACAATTCAACTGTTTACCGTTATAATATGTTTTTTACTCAGATATAGATATACCTTGATCAAAATTTATATCGTTTATAAAATCTTTATTTCGGTTTTTGTGCTTTAGAACATAGAATATATGAAGTATTTTGGAGTACCAGATAAACACTTATCTTTTTACTTTTAAAACTTCATACTATGGTGTTGGTAACATCATTTTACATAATTTTATTTCATTTCCTTTGCGTACGCCTTCACCACACTTTATTTCCTGTTTATTTTAACAAAAATCTAAAAAACCTCAGAAAGTAATTTTATTGTGCTTAATTAGGAGGCAATTATCGTTTGGTTGAGGAAAATTGTGTCGAAATTATTCACGCTGTTATTTTAACCTGTTATAAATATACTTCTGAATTCTTTAAACGGAATTCATTTGTTTTGTGTTATTATTATTTAAAGACACGTCATGTATTTTAAAACCAATAACACTGTTTTGTTAGTATTAAGTCTTTAAATTATTATCACTACATAGCATAAAACAAAGTCGCTTTCCGCTGTTTGTCCCTATGTATGCTTAGATCTTTAAAACTAAGCGACGGATTTTACGATTGATGCGGTTTATTTTAATAGACAGAGCGATTCAATAGGAAGGTTTATAATTATGTAATTTAACGCGAGCGAAGCTGCAGGCTAAAGGTAGTACTGAAATAAGTATGACGATATGTGTTCGATATGTTTTCCATTCTCATATATTTTTAACTTAAAAAGTGTATTAGGAGTCTTGAAAATTTGTTTTCTTTTATTATTATTAAGTCATTAACTCAATCATAGAAATAATAGTATTATTATTTGACGAGGCACGGAAATCTTACATGTATGATTGTGACCTAGACCTCAAGATTAAAAACCCTTATTAAACTGGGCTATAATTAAAATTCTTTATAGACGTTAATCTATAAATAATAATCAGCAAACTGCTGTTTATCTCAGGGTCATGGTTATGTGCGTTTATGTAGCTACTATTTTTTTTTAATAATCTGTTATCTTTTATACTATCAGTTTGTATTCAAGGAACTCTGACTTTTCTTCACGTTTTTTTCCTTTACTGTCATACAACTTTCTTCAAGTCATACAAGTTTCTTCTCCATAACTAAGCACCTTCCGAAGTGGTGGTAGAGAAAGAATATTATTGACGTTCAAAAAGAATTCTTGTAAAGAATCTACTTTGAATAAAATATTTTTGATTTGATTTGATTTAAAAAAAACGTTAGTGAGTGTGAGTGAATGTGAGTGTGATACGTGCTACATTCCTGTAGGTTCTGACCATAAGACCTTTAGCTCTCGTAGCTCCTTCAACTAGCAGATACAATGACGTTAATGGTTTCACGTCAAATAAATAAAGTAGGTAGATCTATGATTCCTAACAAACAAATGAAGCCACTTTTTAATGGTCGGGTTATAAAAGTGATTATGTGTGCGTAAATGAACTAATGGTACTGGCATAAAACTACGCTAGTTTTTTGTGTGTACGTGTAAATACGTGAAAGCAGCGTAGTTTTGCGGCTTTACTTAAATACAAGGTGATTAATGTATCTATTTTATTTATCTGAGGGTTTCACATATAGTTATAGCGTGAACATTTGGGTCCCTCATTTGGCAGGTGTGATCGTCATTCAAGGACCTTCCCATCGCTTATCGGTCCTTCAGACGGCGTCGCTGTAGCCACTTCAGCGCTTTACCGATAATTTCCGTTATACAGTCGTTTTCTAACATAGAAGTAACAAACGAGCATATAATCTGTAAAACTATAAAGTACGTTATTTAAAGTATGAGTAAGTGGACAAAGCTTATTTGATCAACCACAAGGACCTGATCGACTACAGATGTGTTGCTACCCATGAGGACTAAATTGGAACGCCTCGTTAAAGTATGTCTATTGACTAACTTACACTTTTCAAACTTCATTGCATAACACTTCAAGTATACGCTAGAATTAAGGATGAAGGTGATGCCTTCGAAATCGAACGAGGTAAGGTACATAGGTGCTACTAAGTTAGGATAAACCTACTTCGAAATAATCCGCTTACCAATATGCATTCATGCAATTCATGCAGTTAACCGCTCTTCCTCCCTCAAAAGAAAAGGTATTAAAATAAAGTATACCTACACCATCGTACATACCACCAATACGTGTTTTTTTCCAAAACGGGGTATCATCAAGGTGACTGATGACACTGATGACACGATGATTAGTCGTTAAAACTGCGTGAATTAAAATATAGCTAAACAAATAATATATAAAATTGAAGTGTCTGTTTTGATTTCAAAATATATTTTTTTTACTTAATGCATATAAAAGTAAAGGTACACGATACCTATAGTAAAAAATGCAAATATTTTTGTCTGTCTCTCTGTCTCTATGTTTGGCTGAGGTAATCTTCTAAACGGCTGGACCGATTTTGATGGGACTTTCACTGAAAGATAGTTAAAGGTCTAGTGTGTAACATAGGCTACATTAATTTTTGAAAAAGCATTAGTGCGCGCTCCACGTGCATGCGGGCCCCCTCGCGGAAGAGCGGGATTTCAATTACTTTTAAATATGCATTCCTTCTTACTTTTTAAACGCAGGAGAAACCGCGGGGTTCAGCTAGTACCATCATATAATTAAGTGGATCGTTGCGATGTAATTTTTCCTAACTTAATAGCATAGATTTCCGTAAAGCAACACCTTATACCTACTATTATCTAAGGTAGATACTACCTTCAAATTCAATTCCATTAAAGATTTCGTCGCATCGCGAAATACCGCTCATTCCATTCTGAGTGATAAAGCTCCAAGCAAATGTTCACGTATTGCTATACAAAATTAAATTACTCTACATAAGAACATACGCTACATTACGACTCTATTCGTAATTATTTCTGTAATAGACGAATACCTACCTGAATGTCACGCTAAGTGACTTAAAGCTTACGTTATAGCAAGCAAGGGACGTATGGCCAAGATTAGTAGATTTATATTGTTGTACACGTAAAATTATTACTTTGGGCAATTTTAATCGCCTACTGCCTTTAGGCTTTTTACTACCTATTGCTATTCGCTTTAAAAGAGAGATATAAAAAAATATTATAGATAATTTCACTTACGTGGGTATATTTTTCTTTCCATTTTTTTTTAACAATTCATCCAAGCGAGTTGTTACTTTGACAATTCACAAATAAGGAGGTAGCTATTTAAGGTTAATTTTTATTAATTATAAAATGCACAATGTAAAAACTAAAACCGCAAATTCTAAATACGCGAGAGAAAATACATACATAAAGAAAAGCCCATGTTATAAAAATATCGAAATTTGTTCAATTTGATGAATTAATGCGTATAATGGGTACATAATATTATTTTTTGTCTCTAAATAATTTAATACAATATTAATAATCAATACGATTATTTCTCATGTATTTTGTACCCTAAAGTTTCTGAAAGTAAATTTATTAAAACATAACTAAGCCATTTAACATAATTTTCAACGAATTAATATTCGCTTATATTAAATTTTAATTTGTATTCAAATCCTTAAATCCGTTGCGATCCCGGGAAATTCCGAGAACCGTAACATAAAATCAATATATACCTAGTTCGCAATATTTTAGCCTCAACAAACTTATTCTACTATACTCACAAGGTCCTAAAAAAACAAGACTATAACACCGGCCTCGCCGTCCAATATTTTCACAGTCATCAATAATTCATAACAAATTATATAACGAAACACCAATAAAACTGGTTAACAAAAATTAAAAAGAATTGCCACACATCACTAAAACACGATTCAAATAAAGAACGTATTATTAAATTTTAAATTTCGAACGTACGTACGTACGCGAACGAATGACGCCGAGATACGTGCAGCTCAACGCCGGCTCAATTTCGACTGAGCCGCCCTCAGCTTTCAACTCGCGATGGACATGAGTAAGGAAATATAAGACACTCATTCTGAATGGATTAGTTAAGCTCGTAATATCGCTCGCATCAATAGCCGCTTCGTTAATTTCGCATGATCTATTGAATGTATTGAATGAATAGAATTTGCGGGAGCAGTTATTACCAGTCATTATATTCAACTCTCGATAAATTGCTTTATGTCAACAAAAATGCAGTAAATTCTAGGATATAATAAAAGATGTGGGATGATTTAAAAGCAATATATTGGTTTATTGATATGTGACAGAGGTCTAAAGTAATTATAATTAAGTAGGTATACCTATTAACATATCTTCCTCTTATAAAAGTTGATTGCTTTGACACATAAAAATTGAGTGTTAAAAGTAAACAAACGCGTGAAATTGGTTTTTAAATGAGCGTGTCGAATTTGTTAAGCTTTTTTATTGCTGTAAATCGAGCCTAAAGGTGTCAGTGAAGGGTGTGGCTAAATGAGGTATCGCAAATTGTTGACCGAGCTACCCGAGGTCTCACTTGAGTATCTATTAAGCAATAACACGCAATGGATGATTGACTTATTATCGATTTTTTTTTGTGTTGTTTTTTCGTCATTGGAGTAGCGAATGAGTAGTCCACTTGATGGTTATTGACCGGTGTATATTATTAGCAAAGTTTAGTAAAATGTTACAAATAGCTGCATTGTTTCTTCTAAGGAGCCATCCATGAGGTCAAACAAATTTTAGGACTTTTGTCTTCTCTCTCCCCTTTGTCACAGTTAGTCACATTTAAGAGACCTCCACCTCCCTAGTGTGACGTCATATATTTTGACAAATTAAATTAAAAACAGCAATTTAGAAATGTGACGTCACAAAACTTAGGACCCATCCCCACCCCTTGTCACACAATGTCAAACTTCGTCTACCCCTCCCTCCTCCTTAACGTGTGTGTGTGTGTAGAAAAGATTGCTGTTACTTAGATAGCTGCTGCTGTTTTTGTTGCTTGACATAACTTGTACCTAAAGAAAAACCCATAGAACCTTACGTACTGCGTAGAATAGGATAGTTAAGGAAAGTATCGGATTCCACGTGGCCCGTAAAGTTATTGTTATAGCAGTTGATAATAAACGCTACGGTACACTAAATAGATCAGGTATATAAAAGAACTATATACTACTACCTACTTTATACGAATTATAGGAAAATCGACTAATGTCGCGCTTATGTTTACGATAAGTTCCGTGCGATGCCTCGTGACTACGCATATTAATGAAATACTTAAATGTTTTTAATCAACACTAATTTAATATTGATTATGAGTAGTTATTCGGTTTTCTAAGAATCATTCTTATGCTTATTCAAATATTTAATTTGGGCATAAAATATGCCCATATGCTACGAGTACTTCTAAATATAAAAAAGATACCCATATTTTTCGCCGTGCGTAAGGGCTGTTTGCAATAACATCATATCACATTTTTGAAAATATTGATCTTGGAGATATTATGTAACCCTAAGACAAGTACCATGATTTTTAATCATTAGGGAACGAATCATGCAGAGGAAAATGACCGTTAGGGAAGTGTACTTTAGGACTTAAATGCCTTGAACAAACCGAACTTTCACTTTACAATTTTGATTAATCACTACACTTACAAAAACCCAGCTGCTGTTGAACAAGTGGATATTACCATAAACAAGTATTCTATATATTTAAATTGACACTGAACAAATTATAGTTATGACTTTTATCATGTTTTTGAGGTGATAAATAGTAAATACCAATAACTCTACCAGACTGGTAGGCGCTTCCTAGTATATGGACAATAATAATGACAAGTTATTCGTTATAAGTAATAATCTTTGAGCAGAGATGCGAGTATGTTCTTTGTGTATTTTAAATTCAATTATAAATAATAACTACTATCATAATTATATTAGTTTTTTTCTGTTCTCATATTTTTGACCTCCTTTTTTATTGTACACTGTTAAGTGCACAAAGATTTAGTTTTAATTTTCAATTAATGTATAAAACAGTGTGGTGTAAAGGATATTTGAGGCAACCAAAATATAAAAACAGATTTAAATAGATATAAAATAATGTATATAAAATAGTGTATTAACGTGAGGATGGAACCAAAATACTTTTTGAAGATCTCTCATAGATGATGATAGATCTCTTCGTAGATCCCTAGTCGACTCCAGACGCACTAACGCCACACCTATTTCTGCCGTATAACAATAATGTTAAGCGTTACTGTGTTCCGGTTTGAAGGGTATGCTAAGGGAGATAATATACTTATTCGAGGCAATTCAAGTTAATCCTCAGGGGTAGCAAAACACTTGTGGCCGATCTCAGATAGGACTGTGATCTTATCTGCGTGATTACAGATGTTCATGGGCGGCATCGGTCACTTACCATCAGATGGGCAGTATGCTCGTTTGCTACTTTTGTCATATAAAAAATATTTTTAACATAAAAAATACACGCCGTTCAACTGTAATGCATTAATTAGGTACTGTTTCGTAAGTGATTAGCGATAGAATAAGTGATATGTCGTAGGTTATAGGACTTTATTTGTTTTATCACTTTTGGACTCAAAGTCTATAATAATAGATTTTATATAAAGATGTTTTATTTTTATGACTCACCTAATAAAGGTGACTAACAATACTTGGTTGCGCCCATATTTTACCATAATGTTTTCTTTGGCCTTTTTTCGTAAATTTATTACGGGTACTACCCAACATTCATTTCTGAGTCAATAAAAATAAAATTATTAAGCAGATATTGGTATTCCTTATAATATTCATTTGTTCCTCTCGTGCTATTTAGATTTATTTGTTTATTTCTTTTTGGACTTTCATTGACATGATTATAAATTTATTGGAATGAAATAAATATATATAACTTAGATTTATTTTATGCAGCGTCATTAGTATTAAACAAAGAGGTATTTTTGTCAAGTTATTATTTAAAAATTTGCCATGTTTTTCTGATATTGAATATTATGGTATTCTTATTAAAGCAAGAAAAAACCATAGGTATGTTAGTCTTGAATATATTAAAATACGGTTATATTTTTTATAAACAATTATGCTAGAGTTTGTAGGTATCACACTCACAAAATATCTTGACCTTAAAACGCAAATCCGGTACTATAATCTAGTATTGTAAATGTCTGCCTGACCTGGGATTGACCCCGGATATCCTAAGATGTCAAACCGGTAAGCCTGGTAAGCTAAGTAACGTGTCACGCGTTAATAAATTTACCTGTCAACTAAATTTATTAAAATAAACCTGCGACTTTTTACGCACAAATAAAATATTAGTATCTACATTTCACTCGTGCATAGCCAGGACAGTAGGATCGTTGAACATTATAAAAACCTTATATAAACCTTATATAAACCTTATATAAAACCTTATATAAACCTTCCTCTTTAAACTTTCTGTAGATGAAAACTGCTTTAAAATCCGTTGCGTTGAAAGATCCAAGGATACACAGTTTGAGAAGCGAGTTCGTTAATACTTTGACGACCCGCGTAGAAAAGCGGTCACCTTGCCGGTCTAGCACGCAATGGGTTCCGGATTCGATCCCCGTCTACATCTGGGTGTCTGTGTATTCTTCTTCCTGTGTCCGTGATACGACACAGGAAACCAACTTTGGGGCTACGATTGTAAAAAGTGTGTGTGTGTATGTAGAGCAATATTTTATCATGCCTACTCCATCCTGTCTCATTTAGACGGGTGTCACAACTTTTATGGTCCCACTAATTTGTCGCAAAGTCCTTTGTCACCCGCATCCATTGTCACCCTAATTACAGGCGGTGAAAGATATAGGTACTGGGGCTGAATTACGATTTATAGTTTTGAGAGCGTCTACTGAAGGGTGGAACATTAGGAAAGTTTTAGGACCTCGTTAACATTTTTCATGTACCAGGAGTATACGACCTACTTCTCAATATATTTGGCGGTTGTCAACTTCGATCTGGTAAAAGTCCCTTCTTTTAGTCCCTTCTTAATTTAGGCTAGATTTGCTTCGATTTGAATGAGCAAGCGGGTCCCTGATCTTTCCACTGTAGAGCACGGGCCACCTTCAGTGAGAGCGATTTTAGGCCTTAGTCTATCGAACGTCTATCGAGATGGCCAAGTGCTAATTGGTAGGCTTCACACACCTTTTAGAACTTTTTTCTCAAGAACTCTCCGATATGCCGGTTCCCTTACGATGTTTTCCTTCACCATTAAAGCAAGTATTTTTTAATTTCTAATACACATAAATCAGAGGTACCTAGGATTTGAACCTGGCCCCCCTGATTGGGAGCCCAAGTTTCTGCCCAACTGAGTGGTATTACTCAAAAACAACACCAAACGGCACATGAGTTTTGATTGGCAATTCAAATTAATTAATAGCGATCTTAGATCTAGTTTCGTGTTTGATTATACCAACAAAATTAGGAATTTTGGCGTGGGACTATCAAAATTAAAGGTTAAAGGTGATAGAACTTAACGCTTGACTTTGGTAATGGTACCATTTCACCTATATCTGCTTATAATGAAAATGTAAATAGTATGTTGTGGCTTAATATCAATGGTGTGGTAAGCAAAAAATACTAGGTACCTACATAATATCATTACTAATGGTGTCAATTTTTATCTTATGGACGCAATGCATCTTTTCATTAGGTGTAGCAAAGGAGCATGAAGTTCACCTGATGGTGTGTAGTCACTGGACATCTATGAACATTTCTTTGCAACTTAATAAAAAAACAAGGTTTTGCGTCAATTTGTCGCTTTTCCCGAGTACTGAGATGGTGACATCCGATCTGTGATCGAATTTAGAAGACATAAGTCCTATTTGGGATCGCTTACATATTTTAATTAATTGGCGGCAGTAAATAAGTAACCACATTTAGCAGGAGCGGTACTCTGCTAGCTTGTTTTCTACGCCCTTTAATTAAAGAAGAATTACATGTACCTAGCGATACTGTAGCAATCGAACTGATACGAAGATTTCTTTATTTAAGCTATGACATTAAAGATTTTGAAGATCCTTTAATAGTGCTAGAAATATGTCTCTACCATCATAACATGGCAAAGGGGATTGAACCCGGAACTTTAGGGTTAATGGCGGGTACAATAGACCCAGGCGCTCGTAAAAGCCTTCACCGAAGTGTCTAGCTTAACGAATTTGCGTATAAGAATCGCGTAAACTGGTCTTTACCCTCACACAATGTCTTTTAAACCATAAAAGTATAAAATATTTAAATCTGAGGCGTAGGTAGCTGAATATAGTTGTAATATTCAAATTAAATTAACATATTTATAAGCTAATACATATAATAGGATGGAAGCGTCTGTCTGTGATATCAATAGAAATAAATTTCATAACTCAAATTTTCAATATTGATTTTCGCAGAGTTAGCTACCTAATTACCCGCTGTCGCTAATTAGCTAACAACCCCCGTGGCGGAGCGGTTACCATACCGGTCTGACGCGCAGTGGGTGCTGGGTTCGATTCCCGGCCAGACAAATATCTGAATGATTAATTTATATTTCTATTCTGGGTCTGGGTGTTTGTGTATCCGTCTTTGTGTGTCCATGGCACACACGACACAGAAGAAAATCCTTCTGTGGGGCTACGAGTGTAGAAAGCGTCTTTTTGTTTTTCAATTTTTTCGCTACTCTATGGACATTTTTATTAGGTATCTTTACCCTTTGAATATATGTAATTATAGTCCATATTGTAAATTTTAAATGAAGGTAAACAAATCTTACAAGAATATAGAACTTTATGCAAAATATAAGTTGGTCCCGCGGAAAAAAAAGCGCGGACGACGGTAGAAACTTCGCGTTGAATGTCATAAACATTTTAAGGCTATTTGCATTTATATACAAATAAATGAAATTGAAGTGTCTGTTTGTGATTTCAAAATAACATTTTTGTCATTTTTTTACTCAATGTATATTAAAAAAAATTGTC
>DWPV01006052.1:0-11838 GCA_018251915.1 Urbanus proteus proteus
AGGCCTTAGTCCACCGCGCTGGCCAAGTGCGAATTGGTAGACTTCACACACCTTTGAGAACTTTTTTTTTAAGAACTTAGATGTGCAGGTTTCTTCGCGATGTTTTCCTTCACCGTAAAGCAAGTGATAATTAATTTTAATACGCACATAAATCAGAGGTGTGTACCTGGGATTTGAACCTCGGACCCCTTGATTGAGAGGTCAAGTTTCAACCATAAGGCTATCACTGCTCACCTAAGTATACTTGGGTTATAAACTAAGTTGTATCACTCCTTGTGAAGTATTCAGTCTTTGAATAAAAGTTATTTTTAAATTCAATCGGAATTAACTAGCCCCTTGACACAGAAAGTTCAAACGCAGATTTTTGTTTAGTATAGGTGGGCGGTAAGAATCTACCTAAAGGATCATATAGCTAAACCATTGAGAAATACAACTTATGTAGGAACTTTTAATAGGCATCAGGCTAAAACGTTTAGATCACAAAAGTGACACTTCGCTGTAACTTAAAACTAATTTAATGTTACATTTTTTTTATAACATGTGAGTAGCAAACGTGCTTGCAGTCCACCTGATGGTATGTGGCCACTGCCGCCCATAGACATTTATAATCAACCCCAGATATGATCACGGTCATACCTGGGGTTGACTACAGATGCGTTGCTACCCTGAGGACTGAGATGGAACGCCTCGAATAAATCTGTCTCCCTGACCACACTTTTCAAGCTAAAACACAGCAGCACTTAACACTGCCGTTATAAGGCAGAAATAATATTACATATTATACCATTAGGTACTGTTTTACTGCTAATTTTATTTCTATATATTTATAATGTTTGTGTGTTAATATTACTTAACGTAATTTAGTTATACCACGAAATTTTTTAAAGATTTATTTTCAATATTTAAACCCCCTTGTAACTTAACTTACATCGATAAATCGTCAAATGCAAATAATATAGAACATTAGTAACCGACGTATGTACGTAGCAACTTTTTACGAGGAACCATCAAACCGCCCGAACAATACAAACGGTCCCACCCATTCAATATAGAGCATAGTTGGACGAACCCTTAAAACCCTTATCCAAACTCATCGCCATCCGTGACCAATAAACTTGAAACAGAATTTAATTCACACCACGCAAACGTACACAAATACATACATATTTTCGTCGAAATAATACGACAGTAGTAATTGAATCGGCCTCGGGCGAACTCGGGGTATGTCGTTAACGTTCCTGAGGGTTCTTGCTATGGCTCCTACCCTAGATATGCACTAGAATGCTCCTACAAAACAAACGGAGAAAGACGGAGATAGGTGTAAGACAATAGGTGCGAAAGGAACAGTGATAATAGAAAGTGTTTATAATAAACAAAGGATGTAGTCTTATTGGTACTGCCGCTTTAATAGACTATTGGAACCCGTCGGCAGAATTTCACCTTTGGAAGACACAAATTGCTGGGGTCGAGCCGCGCCAATGTTTAGACGGTGGCGATTTCGCTCTGAGCGCATTAAGATGTCCTTTGATGTTTTGCGGTCCGAACGTTGGGTTTGACCGGTTAATTAAATGTAGATCCTATCTATAGACGTGTGCCTCGATCGTTTTGTGGGATTAAACGCTAATATTACGTACTGTTTGTGACGTGTTGTTTCTTTGGGTAAATTGGGAGATCGGGAGGGTCGTGGAACATCAAATGTACAGGTCACCAACTGAAATTACAATTATCCCAAATAAGCTCTATAATTTAAAAGACAAAACGTAGTTACGGTAAACGTGGTTGGAAAAGAAATATAATTCTGAGAATATAAGGACATGATAATAAATAATTAGTCGAATCATAAGACATACAGTAGGTCATGATACAAGACATAAAATACGAGTCAAATTATGAAATAGACACGTGACATTATATGTATTATAATGAGTAGGTACTAGAGTAATAACGAATCGAAATTAGTGATATTAGAATGTATACAAGACAAGATTTAATAAGCTAGATATGATGTTTTGTATTAGCAGTAATTAATATTGCGTCCCTTCTAACACAATGCATTCATTTCTTCAACGCTTCAATGAATTTGCCATTTTTCTTCTTAACAATTGCCGTCTTATGATCCAGAAAATGTGTTCACGTTACGAAAAATAGCAATATCAATAATCCGCCCAACACCTAATAGACTTTTGACGTGGAGAAATAATGGGAATGGGAAGAAAGGTCCCGTCGAACGATTGTCGACGATTGAGCGATGGTAGTGCCAAAAGCCCATCGGGTCGACGTCCGATCCATCATAGCAGCTATTTCGTAATCCCGACACCATTTTATGAAGACCTACCACCCCCTTAACACCTCCAACGAACGAGAACTCCAAAGAGACGGAGTAGGGAATAGGGCGGGTCAAGCTAATCTGGGCGTGTTGCACTGCAAATTATTTTCAGTACTAGTCCAACCTGACGTTTCGATCTGTTTCCAGATGGATTAATTTGATTAGAGACCAACAGATGTTTCGAAGCAGCGTTGGACGTGGGAAATTTGTTTAGGCTATGCTAGAGGAGTTTATTAAATGATGGAGAGTATATGTATACGGTTTTTGTGTATGTTTTTCGATACTTTTGTTCTTGGATAAATGAGAAAGCGCATATAAATAAAGTGAATGAGTGGTCTTATTACAGACACACAAGTGTACAAGGTATTTTTCATTTATTATGGTTCTTTTTATATGTTTTTTATATTTTAATATCATGGAGTTATCGTCAATCCGTTACTATCCCAGCAGCGGGATACGACACATAGGTACGGATTCCCTAAGAATTTACGCGTAGGATTATGTTTACAACGCTGACCAAATTAGTAGTCATTATACATTTTCATTATACATTGTATTATATACGAGATATTATATAATGATATCTCGCATTTAATGATAATATTTCCAAAGTTACTAAACTGTTAAATTCAGTAGAAGTTTCTGAAGTTGTCCAAGTGTTAATTATCTTTTCTTTATTTTAGGTATGTCACATTACTCTCCTCTGACGCGAACACTGCTCAATTGGAAGCATAGTAAGTAAAGCCTTATTTAAATGAATCATTGCACATGTTACGATTATCTTCAGCATAATTTGGGACCTTTGCATTATATATAGGCAAGTTCATTTCAACGCTTTCTTCACACTGCGTACAATGACTACTCTGGTACACGGGTCGTCAAATAAGATAATTTAAATACACAGTTGGAAACACGAATCCTCGCAATTAATCCAAATGATTCAACGAGAATCAGAAGCGTGGTATCCGTTCGAGATTGCAAACAACAATGTAATCCCATTAAAATCAAATCCGGGAACATTGAATAGTTCCACAATTCCCAAGGTGTACTGCTGGCCGGGTGGGTGCGGTGCAATCAAACGCATCGCGCGGTCTGCGAGCTAGAATCTTAATCTAGTCTACTATAGACCAATGATTGCAGGATTAACTCAGAAATTACGTTTTGAAATTGCATAAGCATATTTAACAATGTAGTAACAATAGACTCGTTTTGAAAAGAATATGTTTGTACATACAAGGACTTATAAGTTGTCCTGAAATACAAGTCAAACGTCAATCTATCCATGATGGTGAAGAGAAGAACGTCAAGGATCATGGGATCATGAGATGGAATATCTGAGCTGGTTATCGAGTCTAGGTAGGGTAGAAATCCCATCTGAGATACAGTTGCATTACTAAGGACTATATCTTATTTTTTACGCTTCGAATTTAACACTGTTGTGATTAGTTAGGAATAGGTGTGGCGATGGTGTCTTTTTAATCTACTATGTATGATAACTACTAGCGGTCACCTATCCAACTTAAAGTGCGCCACATACTGAATTAACTATGATCTCCTGTTTTAATCACTATTATTATAAATTAGGTCTATTTAGTTCTACATTAAATCTTTATGGACTGTAAATAAATAAGTATGCAATTAAATCAATTAATTGCATTCTGAACACGGTTCAGACGGTTTGAAAATTCAACGTTCGCCCAAAGGAACTCGGATTGGACGAATTTAATTATTGTATTCGGAAATGGGCTAGAAAATTGAATGTTCGAGAGTTTCCATATTTGTCCGCACGAAATCGGACGGGATCACAAATGAGCCACCGCAACCGCTATAGGTTTTCATGCCTTCTAATGGCAGTGTAAAACAGACGTGACAAACGTTCCAGTTAGCGTGGTAACGTATACCTATGAACCTTTTCACTTAGTCGTTTAAAGTACTAACATTTTAATCGCATTTGAGATTGATTTTTATTTATAGGTGATTAGTATCATTATTATAGAAATGAATGTCCATTAACATCAGATTATACGTATTTGCTTTAATACTTCAGTTTCATACTTAAGGCATATCTATACCAAAGAAGCCCCCCACAAACCAACATAGTCCTGAGGACTTATCCGCCATAACACAACTTAATTGCTGCACTTGTTAACTAAGTCGAAGACTGTGCATGTCCTTAAGACATCGTATGGCCGGAAATTGAACCCAGAATTCAGAATCACTCATTAATGAATTGCAGCCACTTGATAACGACCCAAAATGTTCATATACAGTGCCGATTGAGGTTGAACAAGTATGGGGAGTCCCATTAGAGACCGTAGTGGATGGGACCCCGTAAAACCTAATTGATTTAGGGAAGAATGTGGCGGTGGTCTGTAGCGCCTATAGCATTGCGAGTTAATTTATCATTATTGCTTCAGGAGCTCTCGGCGTTATTAAGAGCTTTTGTGAGTTATTTATGGCTAACTTCTTTGGTTAATGTGGTTGATCGGTGTTATTTTTAGTGTAAGATGGTTATGTATATTAGGTGTGTTATGGAAGTAAGTGTACATCGCGCCAGAACGATCAAATTTGTTGCTTTTATTTTGTACTAAAACATGATATTTTAAACCGAAGCGAATAGCGATAGCGTTATTTAAAGAAAAACCCGCATAGCTCAAGGTAATTTAAATAATTAAACGAAATCGTAATTCAGGTAGACAAATAAAGAAAATAACAAATATAAATATTCAGTTTTAATATTTATTTTTTTAAAAACGCGGAACAAAATATACGTGATCTTTACCACACTATCTAATGTTTGTCCATCACACAGGCGAAGTTGCAGGCATAAGTTATATTATAAGTGTTGTTGGTTTAAAGTTATAAAATTCGACAATGATACCAAACATTACCCATCTTTAGAATTATTCGGTACGCAAAGTCCCAGTCGAGAATAAACTTTTATTGCGATCCCTTTGTGTAATAAAACTTTTTTCGGTATCGAAATATGCCCGGTGTCTTGAGGTAGTCGTCACCCCCTCGTTGCCCCCGTAGAGGGTAAACAATAAATCACAAACATGCAAATCCCGCTAATAACTTGCACAAAACCGAAAACCATTTCACGGGCGCCGAAGCCGTCTTCGCGTTGAACGGGCTGTTTAGATGTGACGTGGACGACACGATTTTAGTGTAACGACGTGGACACGAATTGTGGTATTGATAAATAGTAATTAATGACATGTTAACCTGATGTTAACATTATGTTTATAATTTATTTTAATAGTAAGAATGCATTGAGATAGATTGTTCAAAACTAATTTTATATCACATATTAGGCGTTGGATCGATAATTCATTAATTTGGATTGCTAGAATATTTAAGAAAAAGTCACTTGTTTGAAAACTTTAAACTATTGTTGGAAAACATTACAAATACCACACCTAAAACTCTCTCCCAGGTGTAGATACAATAAAAGTATGATGATACGATCAATAGTCGATTAAGAAAGAAGCTATAAAAATGCTTACGTAGTAGTAAAGTAAAAAAAACTAATCATATCTCACTATTTCGGTCCCAAACAAAATTTAAAAGAAAAAATACACTTGCCAAAGACAGTATCTATAACGTCGTACGATAGTCGTGTCGTACGACTAAATCTCTCGATCCAGGAAGGAATATTTAATACAAGTACGCAATATACGAGGGCGGCGGATGCTCGCGGACTCACGGGCGCTATTTCCATGCTGATGTTTAATAATTGATAATGCCCCGAAAAACACAGGGGCGCGCTGTGATGATATTAGCGAAGAGCTGGATGGCGGTGGTGTGGTGAAGGTGTGTTGGGAACGCTATGTCAGTAATGTAAAGGTTTTAAGCGAACTGACGAAATGGCTTATTGATATCATGTCAGTTCAATATAGATTACAAGTAGACATAGGATGTCACTACTGAAAAAATATGAGTCTATGTTATTGGATGGATATAAAATGTTAGCGAAAAAATTCTATGTGTATGGTGTTATATGATGGTTTTAATAGGAAAACATTGTAGGAAAATTTCAATGTAACTGTATCAATGACTGTGTGATGTATTCTTTAAACGAGCAAATTAGTAAATGGTAACTATAGTGGATCATAAGATTAGTATTTTGTGTAAGGAGTCAGGTGTATGTGTGTGTATGTGTATGTGAGTGTATCAATCAGTGACAGACTGTGGTCTTTAACTCTTTAAAATGAGATGAGACTGGATGAGAATGAGACATTATACCGTTTATAATAAGGTAGTGTCCCGTTTACGTTTACGTTTAATTATTGACACCGAACCCCATTATCCATGGTTCCCAGGGGAAGCCTGTATCATGGGGTAGTACAAATAAAAGTAAATAAGGCGGGTTCCGCATTTTCTTACCGCGGAAAAATAAATTAAACACCACCTCGGTTTGATCCCCGCTTATTGTATCTATAAACATTTCAATCGCGTCCGGATATGCAAAGGGATGCTGATCGCGGAGATAAAGATGTAGCAAGGTGTGGGGGATGTTATGTGGAGCTGTGCTATCTTTTTATGTTACTTAGCGAATGAAAATATGGAATAAATTGAAAATAGATGAAAACAAATTATAAGAAAGATTAATTTATAGTTTTTTATTATTATTTTTTTTTTGTTATACGACATCAATTAATCTTTAAAAATAGCGTTCCATAAATAATTAAAAATAGTTTCAAGTAAACATTTTACTTAGTAAAATAGATCAATAAGTACGCCATACACAATGTCAAAATTTATAAAATCAGTTCTTAAGATAATATCCATTTTAAAGAGTCTACTACTGTGACTACATGCTTTCCTTCTAAAGATGAGGGTCTTCACAGGACCTAGAAGATATTTAACCCCTATAACATTTTGGGTTTACTTAACTATATAGTGTAAAACAAAGTCGCTTTCCGTTGTCTGTCCTTATGTATGCTTAGATCTTTAAATTTACGCAACGGATTTTGATGCGGTTTTTTTTTAATACATAGAGTGATTCAAGAGGACGGCTTATATGTAATTTAAAGCGGATGAAGCCGCGGGAAAAAGCTAGTAAAAATAATAACAACAGCGCTGCAGGTCGAAGCTTACATAATACGATGCAATGATGCTACAGATCTTCACCCCCCTACCACCCTAAACCTTCAGGAACGCGCACGTCAGGTCTTAAAAAGCATTTAATATTACATTGTCTTTTAACTGGACGGTCCGGTAATGAACCCTTTTGTCTATGTCTAGCGTCTTGGAACTGTCCCACCGTTAGCTATAAGATAGTGCGATGAAGAAGCTATGATGAGTGGTGGAGGGGCGTCGTACCGCTCTGAAGCGCAGTGGTCCACGTGCGTCCAGTTAGTTAGACATCTCGATTAATCTAGATTCAATTCTGGGTCTGACATATTTATACGCAGCATTCCAACTTAGTCCTCAGGGGTAGCAACGCTTCGCCCGACCTCAGCTAGGGCAGTAATCTTATTTGGAGTTGATTACAGATGTCCATGGACGGCAATGGCCACCAACCATGAGGTAAATCACCACCAATTGAAAAAAAAAGACGCATTGAAACGTAAGGAATGCTTCACGCTAGAAATATGTTTTCTGTTATATGTTCGCAGTCGCAATATGTGTTAAAATAGTTGATATCTGAACACAAAATCTTAAAGCAACATTATTAGCAGCTCATGTCTCGTCAGCAGTGCCACAAGCGCCTTACCCCGCTTGACCCCGTTCCGCCGGTATAATAAGACGTTGTTTTTGTAATGAGTAACGCGTTATTAGTATACCGTTGTTCTGTATCTCTGTTTCGGCTAATGATTTCGGGTTTCTCGGAAATGTGAAGCGTTTGTTTAGTGCTATTGACAACGTCAAAGGGAGGTTTCTTCGCGATTTTTGACAAAAACTACAGTTTTTTGGTAAGTGTGCTATTTTTAGTACAGGTCATTTAATGCTGGATTAAGATTTCAATGAACGTTAATATGAAAAATCTCATTATACTGATTATCAGGTTTTTATAATATAAGAAGTCACCTATACCTAGTTTTTGAGTTTTCGTTCTATCTTGTTTACTGTTTGCAAAAAAAATCCTCGGGTCAACTTAAACATGTATATTATATTATTATTTTAGTATATTAATTGTATACAATATTGATATTGGTATTGTAATTTACTGAGAAGATTATTTATTGTATTACTTCAAACAATATGACAAACGTTATTTAAGATTTTCATAGTCCTAAAAATGAGGTGTGTTAAAGCTGCCACGGTGAAAACACAAATATCTTCCACCTTCGAGTATCATTGATACCTATAGAAACTGTCCTGCGTCAGTCTAAACAGATGTGACGCCAGTACCCACTCAGACGAACCCCCTTTATCCCATCATAACTAAATGCCTGTTTTGTATACCAAAACAAAACAAATTTCACGATATTTTCATCAACAGATCAACATGGAAATGGAGATAAGGCAGTTGTTTCACCACTAGTAAGCGATAGTCAAGCGAGGTCATAATAATGATTTGTTAATCCAAAAATATGACTGATTAGATTCTTATGGGTGCGATAACGCCTTACAAAGATATAATAGTTGATGTTTTCCTTCATGTCTGTAATTTATTTATAGTAAACAAGTAGGTAGTGGTGAAAGATTAGAGTTGTGGCGTTCGACAACCAACTCTTAATTGCTTCAACGCCGCTATATTTAACATTATTGGGTATGGTAGATCAATTTCACATTTCAGTTAGGTACTAGGCGTTTCAGGTAGAGACTAGGCGTTTCAAGTAGGTACTAGGCGTTTACTCAGAAGTGCTCTGCAATTTACCGGTAGGTGAATGATTATTGACGATTATTCGTACAAATAAACGTCATATTCTACGTCTACATGCGTCTATAGATATACAAGCTTACGTACGAATACCAATAAGCATTCGTACGAATAAACAAATGACGGTTATATTATGGAAACGATTTATTCGTTAACATCGTTCGTTGTGAGGCGAGCGCGGTAAAACGGAACACGCACCCGGTTACGGTGACAGGGCGCGGCGAATCATTTATTTTATTATCTGCGGATATAATAAGAGCGGCTCCCGTTGATTAAGTTTGGTATTCATATCGCTAAAAATTTTTGACAGCCCCACTGAATACGGATGGGTCGTAGTAGGAAGTTGTTGTGTTGTATCGGTAAATTAATCTATTTTAGTGAAGTTTTTTAGTTTTGATGGAAGAGTGTGATTGCCGGCTCAGTTTCATATGAGGTGTGCATTTTAGTTCTCGGTAGTAGTAACGCGTCTGTGAATAACTTCAGGTGGAACCCTCTTCTATATCCATAGGTAGCAGTGACCAAGTACCAATCGTGCATAAATTAAATGAATGCTCATATGCTTCTTCAATGTTATAAAAATGTTATTAGCAAGTTGAAGTATTTTTAATATTAATGACGCGTTTTCTTCGTGCACGGTTTTTGAATATTTGAGGAACCTTAATAATTTTAGAGTCAAAAATGGTTAATTACATTTCAGTTGTTCATGTTTCATGTCAGTTCAATTACATTACATTGCCCATGCATATGTTATTGGTTATGATCTTTAAATATATCGTATATATATTGATCGAGTTATTCGAGTATCGATTTACCTACTCGATTATGTTTAGAACTCACGTGACAACACTGCAATAAAATGTTATAATTAGCTTTACATTTTATTTTTACGGTATAACTTTAAACATTAACAGAAGAAATAGAAATTTTTAACGACCCTCTAAACCGATTCAGTCTCAAATGCATTCTATTAGAAGCTCGTTCATAGAAAACTAACCACTACACGTTAATTTTAATAGCGGTTATTTTAATAGCAGTTATTTTAATAGCGGTTATTTTAATAGAAGTAATTTTACCGTTTATTTCTGTACCGGTCGGCTTTGAAAAGCTCTCGTTACGATATGTACCTGAAACGAGTTGATTGCTAACTAATGAATCTGTGGGGGGTTTTAAGGTAAATCGTGAGTGTGACTGAGCTTAATGGTCTAGGGATCTACTATCGTATACGTTGTGTAAATAAATAAATGATTCTACCATATGTGGTTCGGATCTGTTGACGCCATAGCCGCATCTTTTTCTGCCTAATAGCAGTGTAAAGGTCATGCTATTGCCCTCTGGTATGAGGGGTAAGGGAAACATACTAATGTAAAATGTCTCGGACATTTCGACTTAGTCCACAAGACTATCTAGGCATCTGTGACGTACCTCAGGTAAGACTAATCGTATCGGAGATTTATTGATATTCATTGATCAACATACGATGTTGATCACTTCACTTGGCTGCGTATGCGGCTGCGGCGTATACTTATTTGCTATCTTTTGATAATATTTCGTCAAAATTTCAATCTAGAAATAATAATACTAAGTCGTAATCGCTTACACGACCAATACGTGTCTTACCTAGCATATCAAAAACAGGTCCTCTTTTTGAGGTAATAACATATAAAATATAAAAAAATCTAACTACCTTTCAAACGGCGTCACGGGGCCTAATTATTATTTTTTTCTATTTTCGCCATAACGAGAAGTGTCTGTCTCGACACGTAACAGCCAAGTGACGAGTGGCTTTAACCGCCATTTTGAAAACTAAAGGGTTCACGGGGCTTTAAGAATTTTTCTATTTCGCTTTTCTCCTACCCTCTTCAGGTTTGTGTGAGGTGGTGTTCTCTTGCTGTGTGTGTTTATTTTTTATTTTATTTTAATTTTATGCGTTTAGTTTTAATGTAATGTTATTTTAGCGACATCTTCGAGGGAGGTTTTGTTAACTTGTGTCGTGTGGGGATTTATTTTTATTACGATTTTTTTAAAAACGTCTTACACACAGACATCCAACTTGAGACGCTTAGGTTAGATTTAAAGTTACAATTATATTACCTATCCAGTATGCAAATAACGTGATATTAAGTCTGTATAAATATGTACTTTATTACATTGAAGTTTATTCGGATAGTCTGTACGAATGTTTATTGAAGGCTTTTCACTCGGGCATAGATACCTTAACGAGGTGATAACACTTCTCTACCAAAAATAAGATTTCCACTTGAAATTAAAGAAACTGACGTGGTCCCGTGTGGTAGACTCATAAATGACCATCCTAAAATTTAATTACTACCATTACTACTATTAAACAAGTTATCAGTAGATTGAATCATTTTAGCTTGTTTTTTACACTATGTGGTATACGTTTTATATTTTTACCTATTATACCGAAGGTTCCACTAAAATGTAGCGCAAAGAATTTTCGATCTCCTGTATTTTGTCCTTTACACAATTCCACGTGGATGGACGAGTGGTGCTATTGTCGACAGAGATCACACAACACAAAAGTTTTATTTACTTCCCTAATAAATAACGAACGCCGAACTGAGCCGCCGAAGCGTGGGTTTAACTAGTAATTGGAAAAAAAAATCACCTGTCGAATTAACAAATTTTCTCGGTCCCCGAATACAACCCGTAGCAATTGTCG
>DWPV01006053.1:0-11838 GCA_018251915.1 Urbanus proteus proteus
AAGTATACACGATACCTATAACGAAAATGCAATTAATTTTTTTTTGTCTGTCTGTCTGTCCGTTTGTCTAATCTTCTAAACGGCTGAACCGATCTTGACGGGACTTTCACTGAAAGATAGCTGAAGGTCTAAGGCGTAACATAGGCTGTTTTAATTTTTGAAAAATCCATTAACGCGCGCTCCACGCGCAATCACGCGCAGTCGCGGGAGAGCGGGATGACTTTTATGTTACTTTTTAAACGTCGGTGAAACCGCGGGGTTCAGCTAGTTAAATAATAAATTTAAACGGTAAACCAAATATCGTGAAGAATTCTATACGCCTGAGAGTTTTTTTAGAAAAAAAATGTGAAATGTACCAACACACACTTGTCCAGGCAGACAGAGACTAAATGATTTTACTCGGTGGTAAAATCGAGGTCTGTGGAATAATAATGGATTAACAGCGACCATTTAATTTTATTAAAAAAACTTTCCAGTGGCCACTGTCTTGCTGATGGACATGCATTGCATTATTGCTAACCAACTATAATTATGGATTGGGAACAATCGCGATCTTATTTCTAGATAATTACGTAACTATTCATGAATATTTATAAGTTAGTAAGCTGATAAAGAATTTTCAAATTTTACAGTTTCGTTATAAGTAAGGATTTTTTTAAATATAGGTAGAGGCTTGTAGAAGTAGAAGTTTCCCGTGTAGCAATCTACGTGATTGCAACACGGGAAACTTCAGAAACGATACAGCTCCGATGCTTCGTCTATTTAATAATCATAGAAATATCACGCATCCACCATGTGCCGGTTATCAGAACCTTCGCTCTTCACGGAACTGACCTATGATAAGACCATGATTATCAGCCATTAACCAATAATTGTGATTTTGGTAAAAAGTGCGCGCATACGCATCTTATCGCACAATGTGCATGGTTATTGCGTGTTTATATATTATTGAGTTACATAACGCACATTAAGATGACTATATGTCGTAGGCAAATGGCGAAAACCGACATTTCATGAAATACCTAGTCATATAATCAAAATATTGCTAGTTTTCTGAAATTCATTTGGCCAAACATTTGTAATAGTCTGTAATTGTAATACTTGTAATAATTGTAAACACTTGTAATAAGGTACTAATGTAATATAATATCTTCCATCATTTGGCAAAGCGAGACATAGGTAGCACGAGCAACCTTTAAAAATCCAAAAAAACATTATTTTTATCACTCCATCTCCCTCATTAAATATCACAGGTGAGATTAAATTCTAGAAAATATACTTATCGTACGAGTACATAACTAGGTACCTACCTAAGTGTTTTTTTTTGAGTACTATGCCTATGATGTATATGATGACATATTCATATAGTTATCCATATAAACTCATAACCATATAATTCCAACACAAGTAAGTAACATGTGAATAGAGCCCCGTCAATATTATCGTATGTATGTATGTATTTCAGGCATGAAACAGAGAGACAATAGGAAGTGGCACGTGGGAGAATTGAGACGACTAGCATGATGGATGACTAGTATGATTAGCTTAGCATACTTGACGTCAGTGCTTTGAAACACTTAAATTTTGTTTTGCGGTTAGTAATATTTTTGTAAAACTTCGTAAACGTGCCTCGTTTAATGTTGACAACAGACAATCAATTAAAATGCAAGTTTCATAGTAGTAAGAATAACAAAAGGTACAAATTTCTATGTGTTTGTTTGGCTACACCGGTCCCAAACTAATCGGCTCATATGCCACTTTCTATTGTCTTTTTCTTCCATGATTTCAGACGTAGCAACTCATAAAATATCGTACGATATATTATCTCGTTATTTGGCCATTGTGTTAGTAGGTAAAAGCCTAACCTATGAGGGCCACTAAATCTAATCACTTGTTTTTGTCTATTACGATAAATAGTAACTATCATAGAAAATATTATTGTGACCTTCAATAATGTTATCGCCGTTTTCAGTAGCTTACAGTAGTATTACGTATTGTTTGAGGGCTATGTAAAGGTTATAAATATTATAATCGATGTACTTAATAAAATATACATAAATATTATTCTTTCTTGATAAAGGCTGACCAAGTCGAAAACTAGTAATAATAGGAGAATTGTTCTGCCGTTAGAACCCACTTACATTGGCACTAGAACCTACGAGTAGTATGTTTGTCTAATAACATCAGTGTCAAAATCTGCTGTGTTATGGCTTGAACTTACTTATCTTAGGTGTTTTAGTTTAGTTTTAGTCGATTAGCAACAACAACGCATGTGATCCGTAACTATAAGTGCGATTTAAACCTTATTTGGAGTTGGTTGGTCGGTTACAGATATCTCTGGGCAGTATTTGCCACTGATGGCCAGATGGACTGTATACTCGTGAATTATTTGGGGTTAGTTACAAATATCTCTGGGAAGCAGTTACCACTAATGGCCAGGTGGATTGTGTACTGAGTTCAAATGCAAAAAATCACAATAATATTAACTAAGTCTCGTTGCAATAAAATTGCATCCGTTGATAGCAAAACATGCAAAAGAATTTCATGCGGTTAACAAAACTGCTAAGTATTTCTACTTTAGACTCTATTCAGAGAAAGGTAAAGTCTATGTTAATAAGTCTGTTATAAACAATTTACATTGCTTTCTGATAGATAACTTGATTTGTTGCAGAAGAATATTCCATTGATAATTTTGGGGCAACGACCCATATACACGCGCGTTCTATGTAAATATATTGTTGAATAGATAATGTAATAAGAAGATATTATCTGGACTACGCATTTCATAAATAATACGAGTATATGGTACATAAGAACAGTCTACAGTTTATGAGGCAGCCGCAGCAGTTGTTATGTTTTCATAATTACAATGGAAGCAGCAAGGAAGCATGCAGTTCTCCTGATGGTCAGTGCCACTCATGGACATTTATAAGCAACTTCACATAGAACAGGACTTATATATGAAGTCAATTACAGATGCGTTGCTACTTCCGCTATGATAGTCGTTCCATATGAAATGCCAACCGTGTTCTTCCACTGTAGCAGTTTTTAATGTTAATGCGTCCTAAGCTGTGCGTTTGGATAGCAGTCCAAGGACTATTTCGTAAATAGGCAATATGATTCGACGGCGTCTTATCATCACTTGAATTTAATATTTTATTCACTTTCCGAGATTATTTCAGGTAGTGCTATTTTTGGTCGGTACTCGTAAACTATCCGCAATAAAGATGTTCAATGTACTAAATTAATAGTAGAACGTTAAAAAATCATGTAATAGATGAGTGTACAATTAAAAAAAAAAAAAAAAAACATACATACATCCGAACATAGTACCTCCTCCTTTTCGAAGTCGGTAAAAAGAGGATAGGTTTGAAAATAATCACTAAAAATTACGCAACCACAGGTTAATTTACATAAACCATCCAAGTTCACTATCACATCTATTATTCGCAACTAGAACTATGTCACTAGGTTGATAGTGTATCGTTGTATTTTTAATGTAAATTAGTTTGTAAATTAACGAAAATAAACATCTCTTTAATTGGTATCCGGTAAGATACAAAGTCTAAAGTCCACTCCTATCTGTGGTTAGCAAAAAATCTACAACCTTTGCCGTTTCGATAAAGATTGTTATTATTTGGTAACATTGTATAATTTGGACACGAATATTTAATTAGATAAGTTATATGTGCACCAAATGATGGTTCGCATCATTCGTGATCCTCATGCACCAGAAGCGTGACTGTCCCATTTTCAGACCTTCATTAGTTTTTATTTGAACAACTATCAAGTAAACTGCATCCTGCTTTGTTAAAACATTGTCTGCATATCTATAATTGACTTAAAATTAGGTGGACCGTTGACCTCATGTAGACGACGGGAAACCGTTCCACTCATAAGGCATAGAACCATTTGATGAAATGAATATTAGGCTTAAGTCTAGACGTGGACACTTATGAAGGGATAGGTAAAGTAGGTATATTATATTTTTCATCTTCTGTACTGTGACTTCGTCGTATAATATGGAAGTATCTTAAGATTGTAATGTTCAATAAATTCAGTTTTGATGCTGGAAATATATTTTTATTTATCACCGGTGGCCAAAACATAACTTAACTATAACTTCATATAATAAAGTACCTAATTATAAATTCAGCAACCGAATCAATTAATTATTAATAGACAAACGATAAACAGATAAACTACGGACGAGACGTAGGTAGACACGGGACAAGTCACGTAGCACGTTCACGGTCATACACAGTGGAGCTACGAAATTGCGCCTACAAATTGTTAGTGATAACCAACGACTCTATATACTCTACTGGTTTTCCATTGTTGTAACCTTGACTAATGTGTTTTATATTAAATTGATATTAGTTGTGTACATAAAATGTTGTCGGTATGTGATACGTTTTAATTACCAACGTACCTAGAGTAGATTGGTTTAAAAATTAAGGGCAATATTGTTATGTTACAATGAGAACACTTTAATGTATCAATAACTTTCGATCTAATAAAATGATTGTATTGAGTTTCAAGTGTCTTCTTATTTAGTATAAGCTTTATCGAGCAGATACAACAAGGTTATCAGTTGATCACATTTGAGTTAATTATTTATTATAAGCATACCAGCAATGTAGGCTTTCTTAAAAAACTTAAAACGTTTTCTACACTGATAGCCCCACAGTAGGATTTTCTTCTGTGTCGTGGGTGCCATGGACACAAACATGCAAGAATTCACAAACACCCAGATCCAGAACAGAAATCTAAATTCATCATTTAGATGTCTGTCTAGACGGGAATCAAACCCGGGACCCATTGCGCGTCAGACGGGTATGGTAACCGTTCCGCCACGCGAGTCGTCACGTCTATGTACTAATTTTAAGAATGAAGTTATTGTTAAAACAATCTGAATTGATTTCGTGTAAACATGAAAAAGCAGTACTTAATGCTCCAAAAAGTACCGAAAAATCCCATTGCATTAAAAGACTAGCAGGTCAATTAGGTTATACTAATTTGGAGTTTGCTAAGCCGCAACAGAAATGTACATTTCGCAGTTTATTCACGTGATAGCTGACTATTAAAAGTCTGCGAAATGTTTGATGTAAAGCAATTTGAGTTTCCGTCCGTCCATCAGCTTCATGAACAAAAAAACATTTTTTTATTTTACTTTATTAATTAAGTAAGAGTATAAGTTTTGGCTTTGATGTACATTATATGAGATGCTTTTTTTTACATTGAGTAATTATGTTAATATATAATAATATTTTTTTTGACGACCAGGGTGGCGGAGGCTGACGCGCAATGGGTTCCGGGTTCGATTCCCGGCCAGACTGATATCTGAATGATAAATTATGATTTCTGTTCTGAGTCTGGGTACTTGTGTATTCGTTTTTGTGTGTCTATGGTACCCACGACACAGGAGAAAATCCTAGTGTGAGGCTAGGAGTACTGATTGCGTCTTTTTTTGTAAGCTATATAATGAAGAAAACCCGCTATTTTTTAATAATCAGTATGTTTATGTCTATGGGTCAATTTTGAATGCAAGTGAACGAACTTTTGAGGTTTTCTCACAATGAAAAGAACTTTACAGAAGTCTACTAATACTTATATAGAATATCTATGATTCTTGCACATACATACCTACATATATTGACAAAACCGTGCACACAGACGAAGGCGCGATATAGAAGCTCAGTACGTACGGTAAGATATGAAATACCCTTTTAATATATGACCAAGTAATTAATAAAGACAAGTATAAATCATTGGCGATTATCGTCATATATATTCGTCACAAATGACATGACAATATTTAGCATTGAAAAGCCAATACACATATTATACAAATACATGTCGTTTTCTACTAACACTCACTACATTTCTGATGTTTGTTTGTGTGCAATTTACGCAAATAATAATGTAGGTATAGATTTTTATTGCGCATCTCATCTAATTGACATAATAAGTAAGCGTATATTATTTTTATTTTGGGAAAATATCTTGTAAAACATTCGTGATATAAAAAAGTAATAAAAAGTATTGCTTTTTTATAAAAATATACTTCACAAATAAGAATATTACTGTTTATAACCGAATTTAAGATCTAGTAAAGTAAGTTATACGTCCCTAGTAAATAAAATGATTAACTGTTCACGTGTATTGTATACTCTACAGTTTTTAGCATTGTAACCTGCATAAGATACCTGCATATATACTTAATTACTGAAAGCTCTACCTCTAGGACATAGGTTAAATAATGCCATTGGAAACTAGAAGCATAGAAGCTAATTCATACACTACGGAATATCTAAATATTATGTACTTTCCCGTCTCTTAAAACTACAATTCATCCTCATTTAATATATGACCACAAGCGGGTATTTTCCTCTGATTTTAACTCTCGGAAGTATACTCGTATATATAAATATGGCGTATGAACTAATGAACTGTGGACTTTAGAACACGGATTGTTCCGCTGATTCTCTTACGAAACACTCATATATAAAAACCCAGTATTAATTATACTGAAATGATAATGTTTTAAAAGAAACTAGCAACTATCACGACCAATTTACATTAAATGCAACAGGAAAGTTTATGTAGGTACCTATGTTTATTATTGGATGATATTTTATTTTCGAAGAATATAAGTGCATATGTATTATTTTTACTTTACTATTTAAAATCTTTTACTTAACTTTTTAGTAAATCTGTTATAAAATGTATATTATTTTTAATGTAACATAAACAATAAGAAAGAGGCACTTTAAGAAATATGTAAAGATTTAATATCTAGGTATGGTTCCTAAAGAAAGTTTTAGAGGTTGAGTTTTTTCTTCGCATAATATATGAATTACTGACATTGGCATACCACGTACTAAGCAAAATATGACACCTAATTACAACCACGATCCATATTTTGTACTCCCCTCATTTTCCCTGGCCGATCTATCAACAGGAAAGATTGACTTGATAATTTCCCCTTTAAATCGCAAAGTTTTCGACAGACACTTAAAGGACGAATAATGCCAAAGTTTTCCGTCTAGCCAATACCAATTCCCGTTATTTCCCATCACTGTTTATAAGTTTTTGGTTATATATCGTTACTTGCAAATTCGTTGCGTGCAATAACCTCCGTTCGTGTTTGGTAAACAGTTTTTAGGCTGGGAAAATTGGGAAATCAATTGCAAGCGTTCGGCAAACCGATTTTTCGTGATTTCGTAACACATAAACCAAAACTTATATTTGAACATGGAAAGCCACATCATTTGTGTATCGTTTACTATACCATAACAACAAGATATTATAAGTGCCACTTACCACCTGCATCAATCAATTAGAATGCATATAAATTTTGTTATTGTATTTTGTACCCCTATTACGAGTTTATTACGTTTAGTGACACATTCCTCGTTTACGTTTGGGCCCATACATTTACATGCAGCGCTCCTAGCGGAGTGTTTAGGTACTAAATTATGGGAAAACGGGCGGAAACATAAACTGAGATCGTATGAAGAAAACTTAACAAACTTAAACGTACTAAGGGTACTAGTTTGAAGCGGTTAAAACGAGATAGGCACAAACATTTGTTAAGTGCCTATTTTGGTTAAACTTAGTCTCAAGATTTCAATGAATTTGTGGCTGACTACAAACAAGGCTTCTGTCTGAGTTCTACTCCAGATGTTCATGGGTGATACTGACCTGATAGATCAGACTTACTTTTGTAATTTGAAATAGTCTCTTTATTTCTGGGGCCAAAACGTTTCCCATTTAACTATCTACAAAAACTTTGTACTTATGTAAACAAGATAGATCAGAAAAAAATAAATGATGTAAACTTGAATACATTAAAATACACATAACCTTATTGTTGTATTACGGTATTTTAAAGTTTATTGAGCTAATTAACGAAAAAAACGGTAATCAGTCCAATTAAGTATGTAGTGTAAATTACGTATTTATTATCTTTTTCTCCAATATTTTTTGTTTTATTGTAACAAATATTATAGATCACGCAATAGATAGGGTTGTTACATCATGTTTCAACGAAAAATATATTGTGCAAAAAATATGTAAATATATTTTGCATGGATGAGCAAAAACAGTTTCGCATTACATAATATATTCGTTTTATACCTAAAGCTACTTCTAGGAGGTCACTTATCACATCAAATGATAAGAATATTGAGTTTCTATAGATTTTTTCATATCGTTCGGTAGTATTAAAACGCATAAGTTCACAGTTCCACATCGTACTTCAAACTCTACGAAACAAAATATGCTCAAGGTAATTAGGAAAACTTTAAGCTGAAGTTGCGAAGTTAGTATATAATATTTAATAGTTAGGATAATGTTGGTTAACAATCATTCTTAATAACATTATAACATTATATATAATTCTTATTATAATGGATGTTGTTATACATAAAACCTTCCTCTTAAATCACTCTATCTATAAAAAAAAACTGTATCTAAATCCTCTGCGAAGTATTAAAGATCTAAGCATACATAGACACAGACAGCGGAAAGCGACTTTGTTTAATACTATGTAGTGATTGTAAACCCACATACATAGAGTATGAACCCCCAGTTGTTTTTGTAATATTGCTCGCCCAATTTACAGCTAATCTTATGTTTATCGCTCAAGTCTCAATAATCGACGCTGGAAAGTGTAATTGCTGTATCAAGAATATGCAACTTTACACTAGCAACAGCAATTAAGCTTTACAGGGTCGATGTATTCTCGCACAAGCTGCTTTTTCGTTAAGAAAGCACCCTACAATGAAAATAATGTGTAAATGGTTAACATAAGACTGTAAATATGAATTTATTTAAATAATAAATTTCCAGTGTACACTTCCGCCCAATGAGAATCATTGGCAGAATTCTGTACTGAAATAAAGAAACAATTTTAACAATCATAGACATAGCTTTTTTGCTATGCTACAGCCTTCTGTATTTTGTACAAAACCTGCAATATTTGTCAACTCTAAGTTAGAAATCATAGGTATTCATGATTTCAGGTTCTACGGGGACTTACCGGCATGCTTTCCCTCGTGTGCCCGCGTAGTCCGCCCTCCGCGCCCGCCGCCCTACTGCCGCGAGCTCTGAGCCTCCACTGTGCCAGCTCACCACCTGGCCCCATCTGAAGCCTCCTCGCGTGATCAACGCTATCATCCCCAACATTTTCAACTTTAAATTCTCCCTCAACAAAACTAGAGTTCCGATTCCCTTGAACATCCAAATCGCGATTTGCATTCGAATTTGATGTGTCTTTGACATCCACACTAGTTACAATAATCGGCAGCACTTTAGAAATATAACCTCTATTTGTATTATCAACAGAATGCAAATTAGCACGACATTGGCTACTAAATTTGTCTTTTAGTGATTCAATAATAGCTTTTCTTGCTTGTTCATATCTGGCTTTCGATTGTCTTTCTCTCCACTTTTTAAGTACTACGTCTTTCGGGGTCTTCACTTCCGGTTTACTTTTTACCTCGTTTTCGTTGGATATTTCAATTCCTGTATTTGCATTTAAGTTGACATTGTTGTCGCAAGTTTCGACTTGCTCCGCTTCTTTAATTTCTTCCTTTTTGTCATTACTTATTTGTTCATTGTCTGCAACGGGAACTATCGTTTCTGAATCATTATTTTGTTCGAGCAGATCCCACCACCTAACACCAGTTTCATCAATTGGAGCTCTTGATCTTGCTCTAAGAACAGGATTCACTTCGCCTGACATTTGAACCCTGAAAACTTACTTTATAAGGATTGTAATAGTTGTAAGTAATTGACTCCAATATCTTAACAAAATATGTACCGGAAAGTTTAAATTGTTTATAAAATAAGTACAAAATTGTTACAATTATATTAAATTATTAATTATAAAACATAACAATATATGGAAAATAAAATACAATTACTTAATGAACAAGATGGTTTTCTAAACCAATTCCACACACACCTTCTAAGGCGATAACGGAAAAACTGATTGCAGAAAATATAAATGACCTACTAAACCTATTGAAACTGCAAGTCAGTAATACAATTTTCACACTATCAGCTATGCTTGTCTCCTTCTCACACGGAGTAAGTAAAGAAATTGCCTGAAAATGGTAGTGATTCAGCATAACATTTTGTGTTCATGTTATTAATGGTTTCTTTTCTTACTCTACTAGGTTAGTATGTCAACATTTTTACTCAGTCTATTCAATAATTATACTATTCATTCATGCACGGACAGATTTTCAAAGATTACAATTACAAATGTAACTTGCACGTAGTAACTATCTACGAAGATGTCTACGCCGTAGCACTAGTCTGCTTCCTTGCATGATTTTTTGTTTTATATTAGTACATAATCTATACAAATAAATAAAATTAAAGTGTCTGTTTGTGATTTCAAAATAACTTAACTTTTTTTACTTAATGCATATGAAAGTATACAGGACACCTATAACAAAAATGCAATTAAAAAAATTTTGTCTGTCTGTCTGTTTGGCTGAGCTAATCTTCTAAACGGCTGGACCGATTTTGACAGTACTTTCACTGGAATATAGCTGTAGGTCTAAGGCGTAACATAAGCTACTTTAATTTTTGAAAAACCCATTAGCGCGCGTTCCACGCGCATGCGCGCGTTGTCGCGGGAGAGCGGGTTGACATTTATGTTTAAATATGTATTCTTTTTTACTTTTTAAAAGCGGGTGATACCGCGGGACTTAGCTAGTAAATAATATAATATGTAGATAAGTAAGCTTAAATAATAGTAATTTTTTCATTAACTTAACAACCTTAAAACAATTACAAATAATTTACTTGAAGATGTCACGTTACGACAGTACTTGATTGGACTACAAAAATTGAAGTTAAAAGTAATAACTAACGATTTGAGAGTACATAGAATTTTCCATAATTTGACTGCAGCGTGACAAGCACAGTATATTCTTTGGTTTTGGTTAGATTTGGTGAGACAGTGACTAACATGAGACGTTCTGTTTAGAAATTATATTTTGGGGGCACTCATATATGAATTTGTGATCAATGTTGGGTAGAACTTCAGTCCTATTTGAAATCGGTTTATTGGCCCATAGACACCGTACTGACCATCTATTTAATATCAGTTGTATATGCTTTACATGGTTCCATGGTACAAAAAATCTTGGCTCTTTCTTCTGTGAAAAAGCTGATATGTGTAATGTATAACAGCTGTCTTAAAAAAATGTCTTAAAAATGATGATATTATCAAACATCCTGTTGAATATATTAAAAAAAATCCGTTACTCCGATCACCTTATTGTTAAAATAACACTAATTATATATTTTGTTTGCGATTGTTGTTTACTTGTAAGTAGTAATCAAGATGTGGGTCGTACCGTCTGGGCGTCGTGTACTTTGTACGTCTGGTGGTAATGCACCTATTTATGATCTGTGCGAGCCACAGAGTACATATCTATTAGAAATGGTAGTAAGGTATGCATGTTTACGGTTGAATTATGAAAATTTTGTTTTTTTTACATGTCTCATAATATTAATTACTTAAAGATTTATTTCAATTTTTTATAAATAATTAGATTTTCAAATTTATTAAGGTCGTAAAAAAACAAAGAACACTTCTTTGATAGCAGCAAACATATATATAACATCCGAAAAACATAGTTATTTAAATAATAATAAGGCTTTCAACACTCATAACCTCACACTACTATTATCAACTATATTACGGGAGCCATGGACTCACAAAGACAAATAGGTACATAAATACCCAGAAACTAAACAGAAATCTAAATTGATCATACATATCTGAAGAGGAAATTCTATTTCGTTTAAACC
>DWPV01006054.1:0-11833 GCA_018251915.1 Urbanus proteus proteus
ATAGATCGAAGAATGGGTAGATCGATAAACGTTTATTAATCTTTTACGCAAAGATAGTTTAACGGGTTTTTAACAAAATCGGCACACAAATGCTTTAATGCATAGAAAATCTTCATCCCATTTCAGAAGTCTACGTGAGCGAAGCTGCGGGCAAAAGCTAGTTTTAATATAATTTAAAACTTAACAAGGGTCTAGGAATAGTTTAAACGCATAAGTCCCTATTTAGGCAATGTAAATAAATAAAATACGTAAATAAACGCAGTCTACACTTATAGCCCCACAGTAGTTTTCTCCTGTGTCGTGGGTACCATGGACACATACATACACGAGTACAGACCACACCCAGACACAGAACAGAAATCTAAATTCATCATTTAGATAACTGTCTGGCCGGGAATCGAACCCGGGACCTATTGCATATCAGACCGGTAAGGCAACCGTTCCGCCACGCCGGTCGTCAAACTGTGTAACTTTAACGGGAAATTGGCTAAAGTATTTCAATATTATGTGGCCCGGTGTATGCTCGAGAAATTTATTATTATACACCTCCATTAGAATAAATTCGTATTTCCTGAGGGAACGGATCGAGTTCTAATAACATTGTTTACGTTGTACGCACGTGTATATCTTGTTTTATAATCAGTGTTTTAAATTCTATGTTTTGAAACTTTTTGGTGAACTCTTAGTTTGTTTACTATCATAATTTGGTAGAAAGTTTTCCATCTATTGGAAACGTACCTTGGTGTACCTAAGTAAAGGTATTGTTGTGAACATAGATGTTTATTTATTATTCCTTTGTTATGAATTTAATAATGTTGGTACTTATTTGCTATCTAGAAAGATATCACAGAGAAGGCTACAACTTGTTATAACCAGCATGTCGGTATAATCGTATATTTACATATCAAAATAAAATATTAAGTCTCTGTCCATATCAATTCACTTCTTTATTTACTAAAAGAAGCGAGTTACGAATTTTTATTCACCTTTTGCTTTTATTAAAAAGTTTGTAGAGTATTCACGTCTTTACGGCAGAGCAGAAAGGAGGAATATTATCGTTGATATTGGCAAACTTAGAGCAATGTTTCATGTACAAAAGTAGCTAATATAGCAGATGAGACGCTCGGTATTTGCTGAGAGGGTTCCCTTATGTCAACTGTTAATCGTATGGAATACGCATATATCAGTCTTCAATATATTGTTAGTACTAAAACCTAGATAGGTGTCTTTCTAGAGCGAGAGGAGATTAAATCCTTGTGGAAATCGATAGACTTTACACTGCTTTGAGATCTTTATTCTCAGGTTGACTTGATTGTAATATTTCTGAAATATAAAACGCATATATTTATCGGTCTCATACTTTCATAATTTGTGCGATGTTGTCTGAATATTAGCTTTCATTACACGATACCATTTGGAATCATACTGCTATATCAGACATGTGAGACGGTCATGGATATTCTGCCGAAAGCATGTCCTATGTCTTGTCATTTACTTCAGTCATAACGTGATTTAATAACGGACTCCGACCACACTTTCTTTTTTCCAATATGAAATAGAAATACTACCTATATAAATAGGTATAATATTGTTTATTAATTTCATCTTTCGTTTGGAGGTTTTAGTAATATTTCAGTATTTCTAACATTTGTTACCTATAGGTATCCTGTATCATCCATGTTATATGTTTTATCTTTTATAATATGGCTATGTCTTCCAATGGAAATGGCCAAATGACCACTGTAATCAACCCCAGATAAGATCAGAATTATATCTTGGCCATAGATTTGTTACTACCAGTATCGACTAAGTTAGAGTGCCTGGGATAAGTATGTCAGCTTCAATACATCTTTCCACCTAGAATACAGCAGCGCTCCTGTTATAAGGTAGAAAAAGGTATGACGGTAGTACCCCCGGAATTGAATCAAGAGCGCTCTATCCTCCTTCATTTTGCTACAACTATCTTAATCACTACTAAGTAAAGAAGATAACTCGAAAGTCGGATGCTAAAATATCGCAAGTAGATAATTTTAGATTAAAGAAAAGTTCTCCAGTACCAAGTAGGTACTACAATATTGTCTCTGAAAAGCTCCGAAAGTCAGTCCACTAAACACTCCACATCGAATCAATAGAATCAAAACGTAACATCAAATACACCCAGTAAGAAAAAAAAATGGAATTTGGTAGGTACTTCCGCAACGCAATCAATGCGGGTTAATAACAATATTTTCCAGTATATGTATAAAGCTGTAGGAACAAAATTATGTTGAATGAGAAATTGCGAGACATGAATTATTCACGTGGGAAAGGTTACTGACAGCCAACAACTGTTATGCTCTGAAATACAAAGACATTATTTATTATTTCATCTGCTGATAACAGTTATTGTACTTATTATGTGAAAATTGTTGAATAAAATTGTCTGACAATAAAGTCAAGCGTTCTTGTATTCATTATTGTTCAAATTTGTTGTCTTACATTTTAAGTTTTTTTTTTCCATTGTTGTATTGTATAGTAGATAACTCTTGTATTTATTAGATGTATCTAAATACCAATACAGTACATACTCTCCCGCTACCACATATGTACAACAGAAGTAAACTAGTAATATTATCTTAAAGACAAAACTCGACTCCTTAAAACCTCTTTTTTTAGTTTTCAGGCACTATATTTAAAAATTATATAGCCTATGACATCTCGACTCTCGTATGTTAAAATTCGTCAAGTCTTTTGGGCTGTAGAGCGTACCATAGAAATGGACATACATTCGCGAGGAAAACATTACTCTCCATCTCGCAATCGGATAAAAATTAAACATCAATATGATGTATCTTAAGTTAAATGCAGTTACATTGTTAATCTCTGGTACTAAGTTAACTTTTGCATTGAAGTTAACAAAACAAACGCAGAAGTAGCTCGGAGGGAAGACACTCAACGAGATTTGTTGAATGCGCATCGGAACTCAGTCACACTGATAAAGCTTGGTGTCCAAACGAGTTTTTAGAACTGTCATTGCATCTATTGTTTATACTGCTGAATAGAAGTCAGAGTATTACGTAATTAAGCCTGATTGCAATTTTGTTTTCAGTCCAAACTTAAACCCAACAAGTAAAAATACTTCCTGCTTATTCAGACAAACTTTTTATCGTTGTGAGTTTACAATAGCGTTAAGTACAGTTGAATACTGAATTCAGATAGATTTAATCGCAAGGAAAGTCAACGTTGGATTTCTCCAGCGCGCATCAGTGCTCAGTCGCATTGATAAAGCTTTGTTCCGGACGAGTTTTTAGAACTGTCATCGCGGCCATTGTGTGAGTTGTGCGGTAATGAACGGCATTTTACGGAACGCGCCGCGCCGTGATGAATGGGAGCCAGCGCATTATGCAATTAATGGGAATTACTGTTTTGTTCTACTTTATTGTTGGGAAATGGCTTAGGCAATGAAGTTTAACAGCCCTTCGTTACAAAAATTAGCTTTGATAATTAAGACGATCGACGATTAATCACCTTTGCGAACCGTATATACCTACTCCTAGTGTGGGAAGAGACCCGTGCCCATCAGCCAATTCATATCAATGTAATTATAAAATTGTAAGGTAAACAAAAATGTTAAGTTATGTCGCTGGTTTAAAACACTACCTATTCTTTTATAATGCTCACGAGTTCTCTTTTACGTGTCAGTGATATAAAACACAGGATTCAAGTCAAGTATAGAACAGTTAAAGTGAGTTCAGCGAAGAATTACGCTTTGTACTTAGTCATATCACCCTCGGAGGGCAGATAACTTTCAGCGGAAACACACGAGGGTCGGAACCTTTTACGTCACCCTTTTCCGTCATGTCGTGTAAATATACTGAGCTAATTAACAGTTGTTTTGATGGTTTTTACCTCATACCTTATCAGTTGTATGCGGGTAAGCGATATGCCGGAAGTTAGCAGTGGACACTTCCGCCCATAAACACTTGCAGCCAACACCATATAGGATAGGTCAAGAAATAAGTAGTTTTAACTGGCATGATTTTCTAAAAGTCCCGACTTTAATAGTTTGTATTTTAATTGTAGATATTTGTATTTATTTACCTATCGTGCTACTACAAAAACAAAGTAAGAAGAGGAATCTCAAGGTTCCTCGTCTCAATTGCATAGTCTGGCAGTTAGACAACAATTTCACAAAGGACACACACGTTAGGGTAGACGTAGTGAAATTGAGTCGAGGGCGCACCTACAAGTATCCCTCAAATGCCTTTATTACAGTGGCCAGACGTTGCCTCTTAAAGGAAATTGCCTTTACTGCCCTTTCTCGACATTCGTATGATCCTTAGTATAAAGAGTTAATATTTCAACGAGATTTCAACGGATAAATGTAACCAATACTAATCCTATCGCAGTGGAATACGTAGCTTACTAACAACTATATAGAATGCCTTGTTTGTCATTGCGTATAGTCAATTATTCTTTATAACAGAATATACTCGAGCAAGGTCACTAATAGGATTTTCTGGTATAAAAATAGGTACAATAAGACAAACGTCCGCGTTGGGGTTAAAACTTGTCGTCAGACCTCCTGGTTAATTTGTTATTTTATTTTACTATTGATTTGTTTGTGTGTTATGTAGGTATTCGTGGTTGGTTTGGAGTGAGATGTTTTCACAGGCAGTTTGAACGCTGTAGTTCCACTACTTACTTTAGTAACTTTTGAACTAGGGATTTATTCTCGCTAAATCGACTATTATACGATGGTTCAATACAGTCGAAGTCTACACAGATTAACTTCTAATAAATTACAAGTATAACTATTTACCACTTTATAAAAAGCAATGGGGTAAAAGTTCTAAACGTATCAATTGCATGTTTTACAGGGAGTATAGTTTCACAAAGCTAACTCCCGTGAGGGTAAACATGGACTCGAGCCCGGGGTGTTCAACTAGTCACGCGAGACTCGGCGGCGGGACGTGACTCGAATACCCTATTGCAGCGGTTCTCAAACTTTTCCATCCACCAACCCTTTCGGATCATTTATTTTCAATGCCCCCGAAAATTTTAAAATAGGTGACCAAAATTACACCCTCCTACTTCTTCCTGGGATATAAAAGAAGTGTTATTAAGTTTTAGTTTAAAATATTAAGAGAACACAGATCACCCATCTCTTAACCGTCTTTACACATCCTTATTCTTAATGGGTCGTTAATCACCCTCTGTAGACTTCCAGTGCCCACAAAGGAACACTATTTGAAAAACTTTGAAAAACACTGCCTTATTGGCTTGACGTTACGCTCTTAAGGGAGATTTGTTCTTACTCGACATTTCACAGCCAGCGTTCAATTGTAAATGTATCGAAAAAGAAGGAACTTAACGGTCGTTCATGAATGAACAATACGATTAGGGGCAGCCAATGCCGTGATTTACGCCTGTCGTCTATTAGGTAACTGTGACCGGACCAACCCGGTTGTTTGCGATTGAGTGCGGCGTTTTGTGTTTGGTAGAGTCTCGGTTTGAGATAAATAAATCTATTCATCTACGTTTAGCCACCTATTCACCTTACATTTCTTTGAAGTTATTAATGTTAATAATGATATAACTAATATACAAGTACCTATTTATAGAACACACTGACTTTAACAAGTTTAATTATAAGTATATGATAACGTTTCCTATACTAATCCTGGGTGCTATGGACCAACTTCTTAACACTCAAATATAATACAATAAGTTTTAAAAATCCTTTTTAAGATGTATTCTCGGCCTGGGATCGAACCTATAGATGAGCATCGATAATCGAATTATCACCATGTTAAGTAAGTTATAATATGCGAAAATTGATTAATTTATTAATAACGTTAGAATTTGGTACAAGGGTAGATAACCTCGTAAATATTCCGAGGGAATGATTATATTATTATTCAGTGGAAGCTTTGAAATTGAATGTTGGTTGAATATTTAATTATCAATAATTGAATTTAATGTAATATTTTACATATTAACTACCTTTTCACGACTCGCGTGGCGGAACGATTACCATACCGGTCTGACGCGCAATGGGTCCCGGCCTCGACTCCCGGCCAGACAGACATCTAAATGGTGAATTTAGATAATTTTAGAAAGCGTTTAAGCGTTTTTGATTCGTGTATATTCATTAGTAATGCGCTAATCATTAAACGGAATTTTATAGAAATATGTTCATTGTATACGAGTATTTGTCTATTTTCTCGCGAGTTTGCAGATTAGCAATCATACAAGACAAATTAATAATGACATATTTTTTGTTATAACTGTTTTTGGACTTACTTTTATATTAGCAAAATTGCTGAAACCAATTTATTTTCTTAAAAAAGATAAGTTTATATTGTACGTGCAGTAAAACCAGAGAAGCTTCGCAAAATGACAACGATGAACTCTTTAAAGCAGAATATGAAAGGTTTTTTTGTTACTCTTAGCTAACATTTTCACTTTCCATTCGTTCGCAATAAAAATACTTGCTTTTAGAACATTTTTACGACTTACAGTCTACTGCGTAGTCTTTAAGTCAAGATCTGCGCTAATTTAAAATGTTTCTGTGTTTTTATAGTCGGCATGTAGCTGCTGTAAGACTTTTTTCAGCATCCGGCGCACTGAGAGATTGATAAATCATTTAAAAAAATACTAATTCATGAAATATCATTAGAACTTACAATTTATGTACACGGTAGTAAATTCATGAACCTTTACACTGTATCAACTATACTAATAATGTATGTGAATAATATTTATTAAGTCAACGCGTGTGTGCATGAATATGAGTAACAATCATGGGTCTTTATGGCTCTAGTTGAGAACGGGTTACGGTCGCTTAGCGCTACAACATGCTACGATTGGCCATAAATTGTGGATTAATGATATCGCGGCATGACGTGCAGCTAGGGATCGCTACGTTCGGACCTCTACGGTCTACGTACCACATTTCCATGTTTTACTTGATAGTATACGAACCATAATATAAGAAAATTATAGCTTTATTTTGCTGACTGAAGAGTTGCTTGCAAGTCCAGATTACGTTTACCTTTTTGTAAAGTATCTATTGCGATTACCATTTGCGGTTTTTAGGTTATGATAACTGTATCACTTTGAATATAAAATATAGATAAATGGCAATGTTAATATTATTTACTTTATGGAGATAAATTACAACAAATGAAAATGGAAACAAATAAGGCATATTATTTTAAGTGTGTATATAATTAAATTAAAATTCATTAATTCATAATTAATATTTAAAAACACGTATCTACGTCCTATAAATATACAAATATCATTTAATTAACATTTTATCATACAAAGAAAAAGTTATAACAATAAAATTAATCAGCTACCGGTGTATAGATTTGCCAAATATTGGTGGGTAGCTCCCGCCCATACACATCCAGACAAGTCTTCATTGACAACGTGCAAAGCTGCAATAATAAACGAAAGTTAGAATAAGATTAAACATATATGATGCTGTCTCTTTAACTTTAAAATATAATTTGTAAAATGTAAATTAATAAATGTTATTTTTTTATGTTTTAAATATAAATATATTAAAGTTTTTATGTAAGATTAGGTTACGCTAAAACTTTCGAGAGGGTACTAAATGACGCGCCGAAACAACTGTAGGTATATGATTGATACCAAAATATTGTCCTAGCGTTTCCGCATGAGGTGAGCGCATGCATTAGAACCAGTCAGAGTCTAGACAAGTAGAGACCTGGAGTAGGTGCAAAATTACGTAATTTTTTGCATATGTCCTTAGGTGTAATTGTTGCATTACCGGAAACTAAGTACAGACAAGAGTTCAAAATTACATAATACATATGTTTTACATACGACTTACTCAGTTTGACCTCCGGCTATATTAATAATAAAGATATATTTGTATGCGTTCTAGTGTGACAACACGGGAAATTGCAGTTAAATAAACTGGTTTTACTTGATATTTGGTAAAACATAAATCAGTCTAAAACAGCACTAACTTTCCCATTGAATCCCAATGCCCAGCAGCCGACGTTTATCCCCAAATTAACATTCGTCGCGCAGTGATTTATTACTATATCTGTATTGACCTGGAAATAAAGATTTATTGCTAGTTATCAGATATGCATATGTTTTAAAATAATGAATCATAACTAAAGTATCACTATGTCCGTACATACTGATTTTCAAAAGCAATTAATTAAATTCGTTGAGTGCATATTGAGGTTCCTACTTGAAAGATATATAAATCCTCCGATATGTGCCCGTTACAGAGACCATTTTTTCTGAACGCAATTTTTTCGACAACTTACGACCCCACGAGTACCTACTTCAAAGTTTTGATATACCTAATGTCAAATATTAAACGAACCTCGATTGGTTTGCCTTCCAATTCAAACCTGCTGATACTGGGCTTCTGTACAGGCAGCACTCGCCAGCGTGTGTTTGAAACATAATGCTTGCTCAGGTACAAGGGATACATACCGCAGATACCAGGTATTGGATCCGGGTCGTACCTTACGTAAAGAGGCTGAAAATAATTGAAGGTTAATTAGGTAATTTAATAACAAAAACAACAATCGACAATATTTCTACAAATTTTCTTTACAGTTGTATGTAAAGAAAATTTGTAGAAATATTGAACATAAACGAACATTTTTCAATTAATATTTCGATTTTAAATAATTTTAATTGTTTTATAGACTTTGTTTTTAATTTATTCTTTTCATTGTCCCGTCTCTCAGAAGGATAAGAGTAAAACATAGTATGTACGCCTTGAGAATAGGTGTATTATTTAAACTTTTATTACCTAACACGGTCTACAGATTTTCTTACCATGTTTTACTATGTTTGAAAGAGGACCTCGTAGCGTATATATTTAACTAACGCTAACCTTCCTATTCATTTTATTTTTCATTTTTTATATCTAAATTCGTCTAAGTGTGACTACCTACCGGTTTAATTTCCACGCCAAATATTACCTTTCTTTTAAGAGAAGAGCTCAGAGTCAAGAGAAACTCTTGGTTATATTTCAACGGTTCTCCTTCACGATTGCAATAGTCAGCGCTTGTGATTACGAAGGTGCTTCATCCTGCAGGCTGTAGACTCGCAATGCCTACTACCGCACTACCATCTTCCAGATCTTGCGAGTAATTGATGTCGTTTGAAGCAATACGACCTCCGAGAAGTAAGCCCTTTTTGTCTTCTACTGGGGGGTCACTCGCTGTAATAAATTAACTTATTTACAATTGTTATACTTGTCCAATTAAGATCAGTTCTTACATATATTAGGTACTTTTGTATGTGACTTTGGTTCATTTCCAATAGTGCAGCTGTTTAGGTCAACCGTTAAACTAGTGAGAATTAGTTTTCCAACTAGTTCAACTTTTAAAAGTATTTGTGATTTTTAAGAAACTTGTTATAGATATTACGATGTGTTAAGTTGTTCTTTTCCTTGTTTATTAATATAAAAGAACACGGACAATAATATATTTTTAAAGTTACCCGGTACATGAGGCGCAAGTAACGATATTTTGGCGCCGAAGGCTATACTGCCCGAAGATTGAGTCAACACTGTGGGGTTGTTTAGATTCTCATTCATCTTTCTAAACTTCGCTAACATGAGGTCGCCTTTTGTCATCTGTCTTAGGAACTTATGCAGTTCATACTGTTGAAAAAAGTTAAACAAATAGGTATAATTAAACAACAAAACAAATAGGTATATGAACTTACTATAATTTATAAGTGATGTATATATTAAAAGTACGTTAAAATAATAAAGGTAAAGTAATTTAAATATAGTATAGTACGATTTTAACAATGTCTCTGGTATATACATAAAGATATAAAGATAGTGAAAAGCAAAATGAGTCAATACTTCATGTAAACATTACCTCTTCTAACTTAGTAGCCTCAAACCAATTGCCGAGACGTACACGATTGCTATAAACTATTCCTTTATCTTCGTCTTGTTTCGACATCTTAAATAAATAATTACAAAAAGCTTCAGCAAAACGCAACTTTCTCTTAATATGAGTCTGGCGTTTATGCTGATTTGCCGATGTCGTAATGTCATCTCGTTATTTCGAATTTACGGGATCAAATAAGTTTTGTGTCTTTTCGGACAGTCATTGTTCGGAGCTTAAAGATTGCTATATTATAAATTCCTACAAAATCTTTAAAACAGCATACAAGTAGAACAGCGCCGTAAAAAAGTCCTCACATATTCCTGAAATACCTAGAAAAATATGGATTAAAGTAATAATAAGTGCCTTCAATCCAGAGCTCTGATAGGAAATACTGATAGAAGGTAATCTGTTTTTTCTTTTGATTTAGGATTTGTTTTTGATGGTAAACATTTATTTATATCAGGTAGTTTGCAGAGTATTTCTCTCCAGCGCAAATCCGTTCAGCGGGCGACGTCGGGTATCGAGGAGCAGTTGCCGTAAAGCCAGCGACGGCCATTAGCGCGCGCGCTAATTACGGATCAACTGGCCAAATCCGCGCGCCGCCCAACACGCCCGCCGACGCTAACAATGTCGTTAGCCACGCTCTTTGGTTAAAGGATCAAATAAGCAAGGTTTGATACATGAAAATAATATCGAAATTCTGCATGTGGCTCCGTTTTCAATAGGCGCGTGCATGTTTTTTTTTACAGCGTTTGTTCGAGAATCTTTACGCGAATGTTCCGTCAAACTTCGTTCTATTCAGTATTAGATGATCGGATTTTAATGACCTTTTTCGTGTAAGTGTATAAAAAATAACGTATAGCAATTGGCAGTTATTTTGAAGCCACAGGTGGAATATACTAATTTATGAAGCAATATTAATTATGTAATAGATCGTCTTTGCTTGCGTGTCTCAATAGTTATAGGATCTTTCACAAACCACAATAGTTCCTAAACAACATATATCTCAAGAAAGTGTACTTAGAATAAGTACATATTTCGATTTCAATTATTTTTATAAAAAAAGAAAAAAATGGGAGTGAGTTTATTGCCTGATAACGAGCCCTTTACTCAAGCGTACACAGTGAAGACAATACTGACCGGACGTCCTGTCCGGATGGACGTGCATCCGTATTATCTTCCTATATAGTCATATTTATAGCCAAGATAAACATTATAAAATAATAATGTACAATTCTTTCTCAAATGATGGAAATCTTCGTGAACTAAGTAGAGCTGTATTGCCGTTATAACTGGTTAAAAACAACGGTAAAAAGCGGTTTTGTTTTCATGTGAAAAATATAGTATAATATTATTATATTATTCTTATATAGTCTCTCACAAAAAATCTTCTATGTCCACGTAAGCGAAGCTGCGGGCAAAAGCTAGTTATCTAATAATAATTGAAAAATAAACGACCAGATGCATTGAATACATATTCCAATCGCAACCATTTCAATTGCTTTTTAATGCATAATAACCGATAATAGGAAATAGAACGGTAATACCTCCAATAAAAGCGGCCTCTATCGGAAAATGCAAATAGGATTTACTGACGCAGAAATGTTGCATGTATCGCACAGTCTAGCTTTTGTGAGATATGTGTGCGTGAGGGTTACGCTGGAGCACAATTTACGTTACGCAGTCACCATGTCGTAAATCGGGAGGCTGTAATGTTCACGCCAACCGATCCTAATCAAAAGATCCTTTGAGCACCATGAATCGATAAACAAAATTTAATGAACATATAGTCATTATAATCTAACTATCCATGTATTCCGTGTTTTTTTTTCATTAATATTCTTTCAGACTAACCTCCCCTGCAAATACTTTAAAATTGTATCTAATATTTATATCATTTATATTCGAGAATCGAATCAAAACAAACCTCCGAAGCCTCT
>DWPV01006055.1:0-11833 GCA_018251915.1 Urbanus proteus proteus
ACTGCTGTCCACCCACTCGTCGTCGTCGTCGTGGCGCGAGACGGCGCGACGCCGCGGCGGCGGGGACGGCGACCGCGCCGGCACGGCCACCACCCGCACTTCTTTCTCCACTTGCGCCTCCGGTTTCATCTGTTTCTCTTGATAACGTTGCAGCTGAAGGAGTTTCTCCTCGATTTCAGGGTTCAGGTTCTCTTGCTTGAGAGCGCTTTTTATTGCTATAAAACAAGAAATTCAAAATTAATGGAATTTGCCACTGGTAAATAAGCATTATAAATTTAAATTTTAAAGATTTGTTGCTCACTTTGTTGTATGTAATCAGGCGTCAGAACGAACTTGTTGCCTTGTTGTACCCCTTCACGTCCCGAATTAACTATATCCGTCTTGGTGTTGTTTTCTTGAATATCTTCTGGTTTCGAAGGGATAGCCTCTTTGTGACTAACCGCTTCGGCGACGTGATCTTCGCCATTTACTAAGGATTGACGCTTTACTTGATCTTCTTCGGAAGTGTCCTATAAATAGAAAGTATAATCTAACTGTTACGATCATTTCTACATAAACATTTAAAATGTCAAGTATTGTTTTTATGACTGATAAAGTTTGCAATTAAAATTATCTCGATATATAAAAGGCTCGAAAATGTTTACTTTCCACAGCTTGGTCCCAGGCATCCATCAAGGCCAGTTTCATCAAATGGTTAGATTTAATTACATGCTAAACACTTTATAGGTATATTTTAACATTGACTAACAGAATCCTTTTGGTTTCCTTTAGGCTTTACCTAATTTAATGAGATGACGTAACTTGTTTCGCGGCGCTATAACACTTATCCACATTTCACCATTGTATTAGTGACAATTTAAACACCAATAAATACAGTGCCGAGTGGAACTGGACACATCAATAAAGGAACTATGCCCAGCAGACTTACTACAAGTGCCACATCTACAGGCCTGATATTTTATTTATAGAAAAGTTTGTGATTTCTGTAGTATGTTATTCAATCATTAATCAGTTACACTCACTTACCATTAATAATATTTGCTCTTAATTAATTCTCAAAGTAAGAATTAGGTCTGCATTGCCATGCAGTTAAATGAATAACCATGAACATGGTATTAATTTTCAATCGGATATTGTATAATATATGTTTACATGCTAGGTAATAATTTATAATACAAAATAAAATTTAAAAAAACATACAAACAAAAATAATAAAAAAATATATGTATAAAAATCCGTTTTTGTGGGAATATATTAGTACAAATGAATATTGATTAATGACTTACAAAACTTGATATGACAATCTACAAGTGTACATTTATAGCTTTTGATTTCATTTTAGTAACTTAATTAGGTACATAATTGCCCATACACCCCCACAAAACGACTTAAATAACTGAAGCAAACCAGAAAATAAACTTGTATAAACAAAAAAGGTCTTGAGTAAATAAAAGTCGATATTGATAGTAATATTTTATTCAATTGATATATTGCACTAGCCATTTATTTCAAAGATACGAAATGTTATATCTAAAGGTACACATTGACAGGTGGTGTATGAGCAATTTCTGATACCAGCAGCAATTACTATTTTATTCTACTACAAAATTAATAGACAGATTGAGACATATCAATTAATTCAACTTATTTACCAATTTAATTAAAGTTATAACTGTTAAAGGCCTTGTACCTTTTACATATTATATTGATTACCGGTCTGTTTGTTTATGAAATATTTAAACGTTTGTCTGTAATTCAAAAGTAAACATCAGTAAAGGACAGACAATTTATGAATTATACTTATTTTTTATATTATTTATAGTTTTTCGTTTAGTGTAGCGCTAACTGTCGACATTTATAATTTGCTAAGAGGTTAAATGAGGCTATATTATTACTAATAGGCAATAACTCCTGAATAAAACTTTAGTCCCCATGATTGATTTATTACTACTATAATTACATTGTTTAAGGTCTTTGCAATTTTGAAAAATATTTATTTTTGACTTGCTTCTTCAAGTTGTAAGATTGGACGTAAGGAGAGAATTGGAAGATCTGTTATTAATGTCCTCAATTCAACTGAATTCCTAAGAACTTTAATTCAAAATGCATGTGTAAAAGCCAATATTATAAACAAAACTTTCTTACTTTAATTAGAATTATTTACTTGCCCTTATTATGCTACATGGTGTCATATCTTCTAACATTGACATATTTATTGACAAGAACATTCCCAATGGTCCAATATGAATGTATTATATGATTGTGAACTATTGGTTGGATACACAATCACCATCAGAGAAATCACTTAATTGCTTGTATTGTCAAGGCCCACTGGCAATAAAAAAATAACTTTAAATCAAAAATTTCAATCGAATATTTAGTAGTCCATGCAATTGATATTAATAATACAAGGCCTTCACAGCATTATGGATTCAAAAATTCTTTGGCGAAATACAATCATCCACAACAACCCACCTTAATTATTCAATACATATTCTCAACAAATGAGAAATTTTGCTATCTTAACATCTATATGTCACGAGACGTGTTTTTACAATTACTAGATAATGGTATAGGACCTAACTAGAGCTAAATATGTTGTACAAAATTTAAATACGTACGTCACTACTTCATGATAAATCGTAATTTTTCTGTAATTCAGATGTGATAGTTTATAGGAATAGAGTAGGTATCCTATAATAATTGGAATAAATATAACCAAGAATGATGAATAACTATTCATATACATAATATGAACTTAAAAACACTAGAGATGTTTAGATAATGTCCATCTAGCATATGTGGATATAATATATAAATAATAAATTTGTGTTCAATACTTCTATATACAATGTACAAAATTATCTTTGGTATAAATATTGAAAATATTGTGGCATAGTTATATATTAGAATATAGCATAGTCGATATATGTGGAATAATAATAATTATATTTAAATATATCCAGTCTTACATTGTCAATTTAGTGACAGTCATAAATCTATTCCCATTTTTCAATTATCATACACAATGCATGCAGTATACTCTGCATATTATTTTACCTGCATATATGTTGGTATCTATGGTTGATTAAACAACGTTGTATGAGACCAGTATTACGAACATTATTTCGTAATCACAGATCATAAAGACAAGAAGAAATTTGACCAATACATTATGATAAATCAATTAATAAAATACATAATTTCATTGCAAGATTAAAATATTAAAGCAATTAGTTTCATGTATATTGCTCAAATCACTCCGTTACTAATGATAGAATTATTTCAAGACCAATCCATGATATTTTGTAGTTTGATTAACAGGCTTGTCAACTGTTTTATTTACCGTTTATTAAGTTGTGCCATGGTGGCAACATCCATTATATTCATGTCATTCTTTACATTGTTTTTATGATCTGTTCATGTAACAATTGTTTTACATTATTTATACTATAGGACAAATGATTATTAAAAATCAAATTATTATATTTATTTTACATTCAATTTCAGTCTAATGTACATTTTTTCTAATGTTAATCATTTGTCCCATAATAGGAACCAAGAGTACAAGAGAAGCTATGATCGCTTATAACATAACATATTCCAGTTTATAGCAAAATATGCTTATCACAAGACAAGTACACTTTGTCACAAATAACTTGTGATTAATGAATTAAACACAGTCAAGTTACAAGGTTGTTGTGTCTAATATGGTCTGATGTATGCAATCGGCATGTTTTAACCAAATGATATCTCTAGTCATACATGCATAATGTTTATTTATGAATAGCTACAGTAACCTACATGATCCAAATACACAAGTTACTTGACCAACTTTAAGATTATTTACAAACTTAATTCGACCGAATTACACTTTAAGGGAGTGACAAATGCAACAGTTACATTTCTATCAGGAGTGTTTTTATTAGATTTAGTAAAGAAAATATGACTATCGTACATTTTATCGCACTTCGTTCGGATGTGTTTTTACGCTCACGCTCGCCGTCGGATGAGCCGCGGCTGCGTCGAGCTAGTAAAAGTATATTACCTGTTGCGGGGGCAGCGTGGGCAGCGCCAGCGGCTGCAGCGACTGCAGCGCCTGCACGGGCAGCGCGGGGCCCACCGGCGCCAGCGGCGGCGGCGCGCTCGGCGACGGCTGCACCGCCAGGTACATCTTGCGCGGGCCCAGCATACCTTGCTTCCCCGTCGATTCTTGTGCTGAAATTATTTTATGCACATTGTAGACATCACATATCCTTTGACATTTATTTTCTATCATTATGAGGAATTATACGGAGTAAGCTGCTTATTACATTACATTCAACAATTACTACTATGTGTAACAAAAAATTTCAATAGCTTGCCTTTTAATAGTTGCTGCTTAACTTGGTGTTGAACAAGAGCCAATTGTTGCGGCGTCAGTGAGTATCCGTGTAATCCCTGAAGGACGATGCTCGGTCCGGTACTCGTCTGCATTACCTACAATTTATCCAAAATGTTTATTTTCAACATATTATCTAGACACCTGACTTGGTCAAATTAGACAAAGGAATTAAAGGAATAGATTATTAAAGCAATGATTACCTGGGCCGTGACGGTCTTTATGACGGTGCCAGGAGGCTGACCGGCGAGCAAGCGCTTCTCCATAATTTGGTCTTCGGTGAGAGGTGTCGGCGAGACAGGCTGCGGTGCGGGGGCCAGCGCCAGTGCCGGCGCGGCGGCGCGCGGGGCGCTGCCGCTCGCCGCCGCCGCCGCGGGACTCTGCCCGATGTGGGCTACAATTTGCGCCTGGTTATTTCCGGTCGGTCGGATGAGCACTTGCTGTCCGTTGACGGTCGCCAGCTGGATCTTGCCGGCGGCGAGCTGCTGCACAAGCACTGGGTTGTTCACGACAATCTGCTGGGTGGTGGTGGCGCGCGCTCGCGGCGTCGGTGGACGTGGAGCGACGGCGCGCACGGGCGTAGCGGGTCGCTGCAGCACCTGGCCCTGCACGAGCATTGTCTGCAGACCCTGCACTCGTGGCTGCAGGGTGGGCCGCGCACCCGCCTGCACCACCACCTGCTGCGGAACCAGCTGCTGACCCGGCTGGACCACCACCTGCTGGGCGGGCTGCACAACCACCTGCCTGTTCCCGGACGCTGTGGCTTGCTGCGTCGGTTGCGACATTACCCGCGTGGTCGGCGAGGACTTGCTTTCCTCCACGGTGGTCTTGGACGGAATAGCGACCTTCTCGTTATTTTCAATTGCAGAAGTGTCCGTGTTGCTTGCGGTCTTGGCTGATGATGCTGCTACCAGTTGTCCGGAAACACCTTGTTGCCCCGCCATAACAATGTGCAACTTTCCATCTGGCATCTGTATAAGTTGCTGCCCGGCTAGTAACCCTCTGACAGTAATCTTACCATCGGGCGCGCGTATTATTTGTACTTTTTGAGGACTATCCTTATGAGGCGTTGACTTTGGAGTTGAATCTCCGGAAGTAACAGTTTTAGATACAGGCTGGCTGATAACACGGGTGGATCCATCAGCTCCCTTTGTCATTATTATTCTCCTTGTTCCTATTATAGTTTTCTGTCCAGTGGGTGTTGATGCATTTGTTGACAATAAAGATGTCAAAGTACTCTTTCCGGAAGCTGAATTCGCTTTGCTTTTATCTACAAGTAAAAATAAAAAGGGTTATATATTGATGCTAATGATTATTTAAAGCACAAAGTAACAAAGTATAGGTATAAAAAAAAGTTACCTTGAGACATTTCAAGTGCTCTTTTTTGTTGATGAGCAGCTCTCTGTTCACGCAACTGTTGTTCCATTTTATCTTTGAGATCAGCGTTGGGCGGCGTCGGAGCAATATTACGTTGCGGCAATTTCCCTGTTGAAGTACGCGTAACTGGTGTTACACGTTCAGAACGCTCACCGTACTGGCGTACTTCCCATAATTCTAACTTATCTTCATCCACCCATTCTTCTGACACCTGTACATACATAAATAAAACCACATTTAACAATCACTGTACCTTTGTAATTAACTTATATGTAAATAAAATTTCAAATTTAGATTAACTATTACAACTGAATTTATACAAATGTTGGTTTTTCTGGCATCACTAAAACCCATTTATTAAGATAATGATCAACTTTCTCACAATGTGAACATTACTGTGTAATTTTCATTGGTTAAAAAATGTATAACCCTGCATTTATTTACCTGTGGTTCTGTATTTTGAGGAGATTCAGCTCGTTTTCTCTTTCGGAGACCACTTCGAATTGAGGTTACTTCACGCACAGTCTTGGGTAATTCCAGTGGTATTACAACTCGTCGACGAAGATATTGAGTTCGTTCCGAAAATTGACCAATATGTCTGTGTTTCAACAACTCAAGTGACACAATTTCTGTATCTGTGGTTAATTGATGTTTGCCATCAGCAGTAGCTGGTTTGGCAGCCATGTCATCCCATCGCAAGCATGACCACATAATACGTAACTGTAGAGCTGTACTGGCCAGCCATTGCAGATTTACAGTACGATACAACCAACACGTCTTAAACAGTGGCCTTGGACATGGGTAAGGCCAAATAAGTTGATTTGGTTTTGCACTATGGCTAAACCCAGTAACAGAAATTAACCCAGCTTGTCTGCATAACTTCTTTAATTCATGATTTGGTAAAACCATTATGGTTTTTGCTTTACTTTTTGTATGAAATGATGAACATAGAGGGTACTTAACAGGTGTTCTTTTCTTTTTCTTCTCTACAACTGAGGTCTGAACTCTTTTGAGATACACTTTACCCATAGGCTTATCAACAGAATATACTCTCACAACCCCACCTTCACCTGATTCCTCCTTCACTTGCTTTTCTTCTCGTTTTATGTTTCTAGTTAGTCCAAATCGTCTGTTTATTGCTGCACGATATTTAGGCGGCTCATATTTTTTTGATTGGGTTACAGAACATTCATATGACTCTTTTACGTTATCCCTACTGCTAGCTGTGGCATTGGGTTTAGAATTCTTTCCTCTTGTAATTTTTAGTTTGGGTATGGGAGGACGCGCTTTTATATCATCATCAGTTTTTGTTTCTTGTTGTTCATTATCAGTTAGTTCTTTCAAGGGCCCTATTTCAACTTCACTATCTTCATTGCTATTACAAGTAATGTCAATATCCATTTCGTTACCAACAGCTGGAACAGCAGATTCCTCAAGTGTACTTTCTGATTTCAACAAACACATTGAATTATCTTCATCCATTTTTTCAGTTTTTATTTCACATTCTCCACTGGACTTTCTTTTAACAAAACCATCAGCTGTTTTATTATCGCATTCTTGAGCACATGCTACAGCAGAGAGGAGATCATTCAATATGGTTTCACTTGAATTAGAACTTTTGCCTAACAAACATTGCTCTAAAATTGACATCTTGCTATTTTCCTTTGAATTTAGGAAATGAGTGGAATTAACTACACCTCCTTTAATTAAAGCAAGCATTTTGTTTAACAAGTTCCCTTTTTCAATACACAAGGGAGAATAGCATTCAATACTTTGACCAGATTGAAGTAATGTTGCTAAATCTACCCTGTTGCATTTTGAAGAGTAACACTTGTAATGTTTAGTTAGGAGGGATAGTTTCTGATATTTTTCTTTTAGGGTTTCTACTTTATTAGTCCCAGAGTTTAAAATTTTTGGTTGAGTATCATATGATACATCACATATTGATGTAACATCAGGCTCTTCATTTTCAACATCAATATTCTTTTCATCTTCAGTTTTTACATCAACTTCTTCTTTTTTTACACTAGTTAATAAATTACCAATTTTCTTTTCTTCCATAAATTTTAAATAAGTTCTTCGAGCCAGAAAATCATCTAATTTAGATTTCCTAGCTATTTTGGGATAATACCTTCTCATAGAAGAGCTTAAAGCTTTTTCCACATCAATCTCATCAAAGTCTTCATTCTCTTTTTCTAATTTCATGTTTCGCATTGCAGGTGGTACTATAATAAAAAAATAAAAAATTTAATATTTATTTCCATTGACAATAAAACAGTCATTAATAAAATCTGGATAACTATGCACAACTTACATTTTTCCATGACATCTTTATCAGCTGTGTCATTTGAAATTAAATATTCATATGTTTTAGGTTCTACTGCCAAAACTTTAATAATACTTCCATCTCTTACTCTGACTGCAACTTTGGCAGGGCCATCGTACAAACTTAGCTTGGGATTGGCATTATACTTTTTGAATTTCCTGGTTGTAGAGTTCCACAACCAACCCCATTGTCCATGAACTCTATATTCTTCACCTTTTTGTTTCCAGACCTTTTTATTAACAGAATAACAACATGTTCTATTAAATTACATATCATAACTCAATTATAAATAGTAGATGATTATAATATTGCACACATACCTGGTGACGAAGACCCAGAGAATATTTAACGAAATTATATGCTGTTCGATATCTTTCTTCTTCCTCATCTCTCTCTTTCTTTTCCCTTTTGTCCAACTTTTTCCTTTCTTCACGCTCCGCTGCAGTTGTGCGCATAAGTTTCACATGGCCTAACTGCTCGTGCCAAGCTGGTACCCAGACGACGCTTTTTATACACGCCTGGAATATATATAATTTAAAATTTTAATTTTTTTTCAAAATAAAAATATTTAAACTTTTGTTTTTTCGAAATTCACATACCTGTAAAACACACAAAGCTCTAGCGAAGTCCCTTGGTGCTTGACAAAGCTGCACAGCTTGCACCCACGGTTTTCTTAAAAGTGACCAGTTTGGATGCATAAATTGCAACACTATATTTGATTCCAGTTGTAAAAGTGTTTGTCTTATGGTTGCAATTAATAAAGGTTTTGTTGCTGAAAAACAATAAAAGAATCTTTTATTTTCATATATCAGTATGTACACTGGATTGTTTCAATCATGCATGAGAACATAAATGCCTTCTATATATTCATATAGAACGATATGTATCTATTCAGATACATATCGTCATTGTCAACTTACCGTTAAGTAGTCCTACCCATTTAAACTCTTGTGCTGATGATAAAGAGAATTTATGTGATATATATCGTTTTTTATCCCTTTCCTCATTTCTTTGTGGTTTATTTAATGCTAGGGGATTTGATATATACTGGTTGACATAACTCTTGAAGTTATTTTCATTTCCCAGTTTAAATAGGACATTTTCATTCATCATTTGGTTAGACCTTAATCTTGTAACTCGTTCTGTAACTGGAAGTACAATGGAAGTAAAATTAATTGATCTATTTAAAAAATATATATATACAATTTAGTTGGTAAAGTCTTACTTTCTTCACTTTTCTTTTGGGTTGAATTTCTTAACTTGTTATTCATGTTATTTTTTAGTCTCTTGGGATCATCATCATCTGTAAAATCTTGTTCTTCATTGTCTTCATGTGTTTCATCACTTGTAACAGTGACTTCATTCATCACCTCCCCATCCACAAGCACTGACATGTTTGTATTATTTTTGTCACTATCACACTTTACATCTTTTGACTGTCTATTTTTAATAATATTAGCATTCTCAGCTTCTAAGTAGGATTTGCGGTTCCCTTTTGCCTGATTAGTCAATGTGTCCGTAATATCCATTTGCCTAAGTATTTCCTCCTTCATTTCTAAAAGCTCTCTCACCAACGGAGCTTCCATATCACCACCATCTAATACACAGAGTAATTCTTGTAACTGAGTACCAGATGTATAATACCAGACTTCACCATTTTCTGCCTCACTGCAAATACAGAATAAAAAAACATATATATTGCATATTTTAATGCATGATATTGTTGTAACACCCTACATGTTTTAAAATAGTGAAATTAAGTAAAATTTATAAACTCACATAAAAATGCGTCGTGCAATAAACCAATATTTCCTGCCATGTCTATCAAAACCTAGATGTTCATGACGACAGAGCAAACCCTGCTTTTCAGCATCGGGGAGGCAGTCAGTTACACCCATCAATTTGTGTTGCTTGCATAAAGCACATTGCCAGTCTTCTGATGGTACATTCACTAGTGGAGGATCCACACACTCTAAGTGAAAAACTGCAGGACATGTCTCACAGCATAATAGATCTCCCAGACGATGACAAACTCGACAATGGTCATCATAATGGATAGGAACTGAAACAATTTTTACTGTTAATAATTACACTCAAAATAGATTTGAGTGTTATGAGTGTAATCCTATATAAAGCCAGAATGGGTATACTTTCCCGGTTACGACTGTTTGTGTACATCTTACGACTGTTTGTGTACGTCATTTCTGTACAGTTGTAGTGTACAACTACGTAAGTTATTTTTCTTTGTAGATTATTTTTATTGTATTTTAATATTTGTATAGCCTCACTTATACAAGATATACTTTAAATTGAAGACTACAAACAATAAGAAGTGTCAGAAATGAAATTATGTGAACAATAAAGCAAACCCAAAATATAGTTTTTATAGTATAGAAGCTACTGACGATGTAGATGTATGCAGGAGAAAGCTTCTATATAAGTAGAAGATCTGCAAGCAGCAAGATGTGATGTCACAAGATGTGATGGGATATAGTTGATATTCCATTATCACTAAATAGTATAAAACAAAGTCGCTTTCTGCTGTCTGTCCCTATGTATGCTTAGATCTATAAAACTACACAATGAATTTTGATGCGGTTTAGATAGAGATTCAAGAGGAAGGTTTATATATAATTTAATATGTGTGAAGCCGCGGGCAAAAGCTAGTCGAATATAAAACTTAGACTGAACACAAACAGTAGTACATGTCGTAAACCTATCTATGGAAGCTGAAATTGAAAAATATAATATTTTATGTTTATTTGTAATATTTTATTTTATGTCTACACAAATTAAAATTAATTACTTGGTCAGTAATGATCAATGAGAACAATCAGAGCAATATACCGTTAAACCAAAAGTGATTGCAATTTGTATGCTAAAATGCTATGTCATGCACTTAATTTACTTATTTGCTATATCTGTAATATGAAAAAATAATAAATACAAAAATATTCATTATAAAGCAAAATAAGGTGTCTAAATGCAGTGCCATATAGATAAATAAGTTATTTGAAGGAGTTAAATACTAATATTTATTACCCAAAAATTTTACCCTTGAAGGAGTTAAATACTAATAAATATTAGTATTTAACTCCTTCAAGGGTAAAATTTTGGGTAGGTAGGTAGGTAGGTAGGTAGCTTGGGTGTAATTTTAGATATTGTAGGTTAAGTTTACTTTATTATAATTATTATTTTATAACATTAGAGTAGCAAATGAGCATGCAGTCCAACTGAAGGTAAGCAGCCACTGCCACCCATGGACATTTATAATCAACCCCAGATAAGATCATTCTTACCTGAGGTTGGCCACAAATGCATTGCTACCCCTGAGGACTAAGTTGAAACACCTTGGATAAGTATGTCTCACTTACCACACCCTTCAAGCTAAATAAGCAGTGCTTAACACTGCTGTTATTAGGTAAAAATGTATAAATAATACGTGTAATGGTGTGGCGGTGGCGCCTGGTGTGCTGTGGTATATTTTACCAAGCAGCTACCATTCATGTTACATATATGTGTGCGCTTCCTGCCGGGTTAACCAACTTAGGCTTCAGAGGTAACAACGAATCTGTTACTTATCTTAGGTAATGTCTCTTATCTGGGATAGATTACAGATGTTCATCCATGGCAATGGCCACCAAACATTAGGCGGACTATAAGTATTGCTGTATCAATAATGTTATTCAAAATAATCTACCCATATTGTGTAAAAAAAGCACAAAAGAAAAAATAACTACAGAGAAAAC
>DWPV01006056.1:0-11833 GCA_018251915.1 Urbanus proteus proteus
TACATCGTATATACATTTATGTTCTGTGTAGGTATGTCAATAACGCGGAGAATCTTGGTCTGAATCATTTAGTATCAAAACGGTTTTTTTTATAACTGGGAAACTTATATTTTAAACAACATTTTTTAATACTTAATGAGGTATACAATATTTAATGTTTCACCAGACTCTCACGTAAGACGCTTTGACGCTTTCTACACTCATAGTCTCACAGTAGGATTTACTCTTGTGTCATGGGTACCATAGACACACAAGGAAGAGTACACAAACACCCCGACCCGAAACAGAAACCTTAAGTCATCATTCATACGTCTGTCTGGCTGGGAATCGAACCCGGGACTCACTGCGCGTCAGATCTGTACAGTAACCGCTCCGCCACGCGGGTCGTCAAAGGATATATCGTAAGGTTATTTAGAGCAAATATCAGTAACATATGTCGCGAGTAGAATACAAATGATATCGTGTTCTGGCAAATTAATAATCCAAAACCGAGACCTAGAAGCCGGCGCTTGTCGACAGTACTACTTACATAAGTTCCAGATTGTATGTCCGTCCGTGCGTGTAAATATTAAAGCGGCGCGCCAACATACTTGTTGAGACAGCCGCATGGATTATTCAGAGATATGTTAGCTTGAATATCCGAGATATCTGCTATATTATATGCATTGCTTTGAAACATTTAGTTATAATTCCAGATTTTCTCAAGTTATTTCAAACCCTTTGAGAAGACGCAGAAATCAGAAAAAAATGTAAAAAAAGAGCATAAAATAAACCATATTCAATTCATATAAGATTTCTGTTAGGTAACCTGCATAACATATTATTAGTTTACGAAACTCACTACATCAAATATTTGGAGGCTTCAAATAATTTCACCGTTTCAATAACTGAACACGATTAGGCTAATGGGGTAAAATTAAACTCATTGAAATATTCAGAGGCCTGTCTAGATGATTGTCACGTCTTGGCATTTAGCCCTCTTCCACGGAAGGGCGTGACGCGGAACCGAATTTAGTAGCTTGGGGCGAGGGTGGCGTCAAATGTTATTTTAAATGTTACAACTCTCCCCTCTAACCCTGTTTAGTCGGCGATTATCAATGAATGATTGTGGGAAAATGTGTTTAACAGGATTAATGGATAATATTAGTGGCACTACAGAAATTAAAATTTGGCGCGAAGGTTTAGATTTAGTTAGAAACCACATTAATCATCTGTGATTTCCAGGACTCTGTTTTATTTCATTTCTTTTCATTAGCATACACGAAAATATGTTTGTTTCATATGTAAATGGTCATTGCCACTGTTTTTAATTTCAGATAGGATTGGCCTACCATGTGTTGCTACCTACATGGACTAACTTGGACCGTCTATTGTTAATGTCTCCCCCTTATCATACTCATCAAACTAAAACACACCAATTTATATGGCCGATATAGATGTATCGGAAGTACCAGCGGAGTCGAACGACGGAAGGTGACGTTTAATCGATAATAATTATTTATTTATATCTTCATTAATAATTTACAGATATGTATAACTTATGTTTATAAATCAATTTCTCCACTTAACCACAATCTTGGTTAGATATTCAGTAGTTTGTAAGGACTGTCATGTTCTACAAAAGCCTAGGGAAGTGTCAAACTTGATGTGGGGCTGCCGGCTGGGGCGGCGCGCGGCGTCCGGACCTACTGCCTCGTGCCTGTCACATTGTTTATTTAACGAAGGCTTAATAGATCGTTACATTAAACAATGTTGTTATCTATAGATAAACATAACATTTGATTTAAAGTTAATTTTGGTTTTTAATGCACCACATATACGAGTGTTTGCCTTGAGGTCGAATTTGGACTTAAATCATTTTATGTTAATCAGTACTAAAGTCAATCAGCTACCAAACAAAAGAAAACAGGAACTTAACTGTTTTATGCTTAAACACCGGTTCTTAAAATTCATAAAATCGTTTTCATACAGTGATATCGTGTCCTAGCTCACTTGTTCACATTCAAACGTTATGCAAATCCATAAAGACGTGAAGCTGACAATGCGGGACCGTATCGCCGGAGCGCCGGTCAAGCTTAGCCAACCCAGCACGGTTAGCTATCACTGGGATATTTTTTATTATAATTTTACGTATCATGTACTTGATTTTTTAACATAACTATATTTATATGTTGCTAGATATTATCGCCCCAACTAAAATTACAAGAGAAAAAGAAGACTTTTAGCAGGGTAAGAGTTCTACACTAACGAAGTTTGGTATTTTGGAAAAAAATGCAAAACAACAGGAACCCTCCGTCTAATAAGCCTTACTAGGCACTGAAGGATTGATATAATTACCTTTAATTTAAAATCGTAAGAGTAAATATCACTTGCTTTAACTGTGAAGGAAAACATCGTGAGGACACCTGCACACCTGAGAGTTCCTAAAGTTCCTAAAGGTGTGTGAAGCCTACCAATTTGCACTTGGCCAGCGTGGTGGACTACGGTCTAAATCCTATGAGATAACCTATCCTCTTACTATGAGAGGAGATCCGTGCCCAGCATTCGGTCATTAATTGGTTGCCGACGAAAATTCGTAAGATCTATATTAACTAGTATAGTGACATTCTGCTCTAGGCTCACTCATCCACATTGGCAGCGTTATGCAAATCCATAAAGACGTGATGCTGACAATGCATGACTGAAGGCACCGTATCAGCCGCGCGGCGCTGCGCCGGTCAGCTCAGCCGACCGAGCGCCGTTATGCTCTAGGACATATTCTGTGAGAAGTAAAGCTGCAAGCATGCAGGAAATATTTGTGTTAAAAGCACGCGGAAGATAAATTGAAGTGACAATAGGTTTAAATAAAATCAGGCGGATAAAGAGAGAACAGCAGCAATATCTATGCTAATATTATAAAACGGAAGACATTAATTTGTTTTTCATTTTTTTGTTTGAGTGTTTTAATGTGCACGCTATACCCAGAAAGTACGAGTTAGCTGTAAGAGTCCAGGTGGTAGTTAGAATTTGCTAGTATTAGTAATTAAACTCTATATAGCTGTCACCTAGTGGTGGGTGATAAATAATTTAATTGGCACTTGCTTAAACATTAATTGGAAAATCTTGAAGATATTCATGGTTGAAAGTTCTTTCCTGCTTGAACAACCCTGGTCTATTGTCTTAAAACACAGTACTCTGAAAAGATGTAGATAGTGAAATAGAAATAACGCTTTAACGCTTTCTAAACTCAAAGCCACACACTAGGATTTTCTCCTGTGTCGTGGGTGCCATGGATACACAAATACTAGATAAACAAGGACCCAGAACAGAAATCTAAATTTATCATTCAAATGTATATCTGGTCGGGAATCGATCGTAGGACACATTGCGTGTCAGACCGGTATGGTAACCGCTCTACCACGCGGGTCGTCAAATGCAATGCAAGTAGTTTGATGAGGCGTATTAAAGGGTCTACGCGAGAGGAGCTGCGATGCTATAAGAACAGTAGTATTTATTCTCACTTATTTATTTACATGTTTCATTAGAATACCCGAAAACCGTCACAACAATTATAAGTATAACCACAATTTATCCAAACAGCTGTAATTATAAACTGTGAGTAATTAAAAATAATAGTTTAATTAGTATAATGTAATTAGATAATTACTGTAAACGTAAGATAAAAAGTTGCATTTATTATTAAATTATATTAAATTGCTTAGATATATAGTGAGATAGGTACATACGTCGTTATCCAATTAAATTTCAAGCATTATTAATTTCAGTACATGTTCCTATAATACATACCTACTTTCACATATAATAGAGGCAGCAAATGAGCGACCCGCCGCCGCCGCAACCCTTTTTATGGAGGGGATACGGGTTAGTGGCCACCCGTATCGAATGTTTTCAAACCACCCATAAGACCTCCGACAAGGTTTTAACGATTTCTATCCAAGGATAACAACCGGGACCGACAGCTTAGTGTGCCCTCCGAAGGAAGGAGGACACGCACATGAAATTTGTGCCACTAGCGGTCACCCATCCATCTACCGACCGCGCCCGACGCTGCTTAACTACATAGATCGGTTAAGATCTACGCAATCCGCAGAGCTATGCGCGGGTACAATGAGCAACACATATTAAATGGTCACTAACCGATCATGGACTTCCCGCTTCAGATACAAATCCTGATGTCGATAAAGTTACGATTCTACTCCATAGAATTAATTTGTCATGTCAGTAGGTATATTTTATCTTATCCACACAGAATTACATTCATAGAAAAATCATCACTCATTATAATTCATAACAATTATCCGAATGAGAATAATAACTTAAGTAACTACATTTAGGATGAAATAACCAAACGTATTAAAATGAGTTGAATACTAATTGTTTTTGTAATGTTTTACTAATTTCTCGCAATCTTAATACATTTTCAAAATTTGTTCTCATAAATCAACAGAGTGAACCAATTAGTTAAAATATTATTCCAACCACTTCGTATAAACATGAGGTTATTCTCACATAAAATTATTCACCCAACAATAAAGTTTGTGTAAACGCGACCTAAGTCTTGAAGCTATAAATAGAAAGAAAATTGTTTTCAAGAAAACGTGTTGCGAGCGTCAAGCGACGAGATTAAACCATCGCATCTGAAATTGGAAAGCATTTTCAAGTGAGCGTAACTCATACAAGTGACGACATAACCTTGCATATGCGGTCGCATTGTTTAAGATGGAACGATGAACGAATGATAAATTATCTTGGAGTAGCTTTTACCTGCGGCTTCGTACGCCTTAAATTACATAATAAACTTTCCTCATGAATCTATCTACTAAAAATACCGCATCAAAATCTAAATTTAAAGATCTACGTACAGACAGACTATGGAAAGCGAATTAGTTTTATACAATGAAAAATTAAGATTTTTAAATTGAAGATTGTAAAGAAACTTATATCACTTAGTAAGTAATAAAATCATTCCGTTTATGAGGATAGGTCTCCTTACAAAAATAATTAGATCACACATCTTAGACATAAAGGACGAATAAATAGAAGAGTTTAAAATTCACTCTTACCTAAGGGTCATGTTCCCAGCAATGAGTCATTAAATTTCTGTATTATGAACTTATAGTTTGGAATTAGGTAGTAAAGTACGAGTTTTTACAATTTCAGCCATAATGATTTTCTAACTTTTTTTCAATACTTTTTTTCATTTCTCTTACTCGATCGTAGTAGAACAACTGCCTTACCCATTGTATATACGAGGGCGGCAGGCCCGCGGGACCACATGTTGACAAAAATAGCAGTTCACTTCACCCCCTGAAAGTGAACGCGCTCGCGGCGGCCATGCGTCCCCGGAGCTGCTGGGAAATACTCAATTATAGACTGCTTTAAGAAACATGCGATGCAGCCCAAACAATGTTAAATGTCATACCCATGGACATGTGCATCCAACCTACCTATTACCTGAATTCGATCACAAATACTCGTATGTGCTATTCCTGAAAACTAAATTATGGATAGGTACTATCTATACAAATAAATAAAATGGAAGTCTGCTTGTGACTTAAAAAAACATTTTTTTACTCAACGCATTTAAAGTATACACGATACCTATAACGAAAATGCAATATAAAAAAAATTGTCTGTCTGTCTGTTTGGCTGAGCTAATCTTTTAAACGGCTGAACCGATTTTGACGGGACTTTCACTGGCAGATAGCTGAAGGTCTAAGGCGTAACATAGGCTACTTTAATTTTCTAAAAAAGCATAGATCTATGTATGTAGGTATTTGTTGTATATTTGTCAAAGTAAAATGCGTTCATAAGTATAAAATAACCTTTATATTACCTACTGTGTTGGCTTTACACGTCTCTACGGAATAAAAAGTAATCTAAAAAGAAAATTATTAATTCATTACTCGTCCTTTGGTTGCGAGGTTAAAGAATTATCATAATTTCAAATAGTATTTTTCTTGGGCAAAGTATTTTATATTCCGTACGAATACTTCCTCGATGAGTTTGTTTCGGGAGGCCTTACAGTACAGTAATGATTATTGAGTTCAAATTCTGAAAAATTCGGCACTGTTGTTATGGAGAAGTTACGTAAGGAACTGTACAAGAAAGTAGTCAATTCAATTCAATTGTTTTGTAAGCAATTATTACAAATGTATTTAATTAAGAAGATAAGTTTTCTGTACTCATAACCACACACAAGATTTCACTACGTCTTAGACGTCTAAAACATAATATAATTATGACGACTACACAAATCGCCAAAATTTCAGCAGTAATATTAGTCATTCAGATGCCTGGCCAATAATCGAACTCGAGCTCTGCGTGAAAAACCGTTCTGAAGACCGCTGCACCTGTGGGGTAAGGTAATCGTAAATTTAACGTAATGCAAAATTAATAAACTTTTATAGTTTAATTACGATCATACCTTCTGCGTATTAAACCATATTTATTTTATCACACGGCTATTTGATATATAACCGTAATATTCAGTGAACGCATTATCCCGGTAATACCATTATGATCTGGTATTAGTTGAGCATTGGAGTACCGTTAGCAAATTAGTTGGCCGTTGATAATACCACAGTTCACTACAACCGTCAGGCTCGCTTCATTAACTATCGCGCTCATTCATTCATTAATCGCTAATTAGTGTAATGCTGTGAATGCGTGTTTATACTTCATTTGTGATTTTGATTTTATATTTTTTATGTTATCAAATCAATAAACAAGCAATGCATCCGTAAAGGTGGATGGTCATTACTGGCCATGGAGAGTTACTAAAACATAAGAGGTTATATACATAGTTTTTCTCAGCTTCACTACATAGTGTAAAACAAACTCGCTTTCCACTGTCTGTTCCCATATATATATGTATATCTTAGATTTTTAAAACAACGCACAGGATTTTGATGCGTTTTTAATAGATATAGTGATTCAAGAGGAAAGTTTATATGTTTGTAATGCGTGCGAAACCGCGAGCAAAAGCTAGCGATTAATAAATGCATTGCTATCCTTGAAATCACCATTTATAATTGAGAATTGTATTTTATCACATCCTTTATGAGAGATAACGCTAACTTTACAATGATACTCATGAGAAATTGTGCATCCCGGAGATTGGTATCCCCGTGAATAATAGTGGCCACTTACAAGTGGTTACTTTTGTAAGTGGTCAGTATTATCCACAGATATCTGTTATCAGCTCCGAACATAATACATACGAATACCACATCAAGTGGATCACTTGAGCTATTCTTAACGACTAATTTTGAAACGCCTCATATCGTCGGTTAAATATGCTAAGCTGATAATTCCACATGAAATCTACATAATGATAGTTAGCTAGCAGTTTAGCATATTAAACCAACGATAGAGTGTTAATAGTAGAGAATATAATTATGTTTCTCTATCACTTTCAATGTATTCTACATGTTTTATTAACGATTGTAATTTTATATATAATTTTATATATATAGTGAGATGCGATGGATCGACCAAATTGAGGTCCCTCTGTAACTTAAAAGTACACTTATAGCACCAGACTAGGATTTTCTCCTGTATTGTGGGTGCATTGGACACGCAACAACAAATACACAAACACCCAGACCCAGAACAGAAATCCAAATTCATTATCCGGATATTTGTCGGTTAGGGATTGAACTCGCAACCCATGCATTATGGTAACCGTTTCGCCACGCGAGCCGTCTCTGAACCAGAGGCTTATTCGCAACGCAATCATTATAGATTGCTGAAAATTAACAGGAAAGGCACAGCATACTAAACATTAACTCTTAAATGGAGATCGTGACGTTACGAGTAACGTATTGAACATTTTATTTTTGTATAAAAAATATTTACAGGATGAATTTTTAAACTGTGCGTGGATGGGGAAATTCGAAACTATAAGTCTGTGATTTTTTTTCAAAATGAACTCCTTCGATATCCGGCTAGCGAAATAAGATTTTTTGAAAAACAAATTACGCAGTTTTATTTTTTTATCAAAATCGGTCTCGTATTTCCTTTTAGCATTTTTCGCTAATCCTTATAGTTGGTAAAAAATTGGTATAATTTTTAGGAAATAAGTATTTATCTTTTAAGTGTTTTGTCATCAATGTAGGTATTCCCAGACCCCATCAAGTATAAGTCCTCCATTTGCCCAAATTTATTGTATAATCACGGTACATGATGCCTCTCTCGCAGAGCTGACTCAGAGTTATGATCTAATTTTATTGAAATATTTTTTTCAATTTGTCACCCTGCTATACTATGCATGCTATAAGCGAAATTTGTCACAAAACATAATAGACAAGATAATGAGGATTACTTCTGATAGCAGGTATATGGAAGACGGCCTTGACTGAAAAAAAAATACGGCAAATGAACTACTGGACTTATATTTTGTGTTTTTATGGTAATTTGTAAAAAAAAAACACGGAATTTGAAAGAGACAGAAGCGTCTCACTCCGGATTGTCCGTTTCCGCCGCACATTACCTGCTTAATAAGAGTAATGTTAAACGCTGCAGTGTTCTGGTTTGAAGGATGTTGTGAAGGACAAATCTGAATGGTTTCTTCAACTTAGTCCTCAGGGATTGAGTCTGCATAGGTACATACTATTTGAGATCGAACGTGTGTGACTGAGTACTATTGAACTCCTCATGTATACGCATTTGTGTTTCATATAAATAGTTCAAGTACCTGTAAATCCTAATGAATTCTAGTAGCATTTTAGCGAAAATGTTTTAAAAGCGTTGCAAAATCCACGACAATCAACTCTTATATAGTATTTTTTTATAATTACGATAAAGCAGACGGGTTACATGATTGAAAGTATTCACCGGCTATGAACATTTGCAACGTCAGTATAGAACAGAGGTTCCCAAACTTTTTCGTCTAACGCCCACTTTGAAACTCAGTTATTTTGTGGCGCCCCCCATTTTTTTAACTTCAATACTTTAGTAACATATTGCTCTTGCCTGGAGTTTAATGAACCTATTTTTTTCTTTTATGTTATGTCCATAGCAAATGAGCATGCAACCCATCTGATGGTAAGTTGCCACTACCACCCATGGACATCAGAGTCCCTTGTTTTTCTAAGCCTCTTACCGCCCCTCTATAGGCCTCCAGTGCCCATAGGGGGGCGTTATCGCCCACATTGTGAAACACTGGTATAGAACGAAATAGGTAACAAAATAAATACAATTATATAAATTGCTTCCTCTAAAACCAGCTTCCAGCTAGCGACTAGTTGTTCAGGAACTCAATTAACTACGCTGAATATTCCTAATATTGTTATTACACGTGTATTGTATCACTCGGTTAATAGACGGAGGCTTTGTTCGGAGGCTTCGCTACAGCGAGCGTATGTCGGGACTGATGTTAGGCCCTTACGCAATCTCAGTACTCAGAGGTGATAGAGGGTAATAGAATGGGAAGCTCAGGCGAGCTTATGGAGGAAGCATTCTCTAATATAATAAGGTGTGTTTATACCTACACTATAACAACGACCCTATGGTGAGCTATAGTTTGAAGTCTTCGCAATTAAATATTCTGTTAATAAAAGTATTGTTAGACTACAGGAACGAAAAAATAGGTTTTGGGAATGATAATCACGTTTTTTTTACGTTAATTATGATAAAAACTCATTATACTTAGAATAAGTTTGTGTAGTAAGTTGGTTAGAAGAGTGAGAAATTATATATTTACCTACATTTTTGAATACTGGAGTATCTGTTAATGGAGAGAATAATAATTTTCTGAAAATAGCATAATGTCTCGTTTTTGTTACTAGCTGGTTTTTCCAGTATGTATTATTATGTTATTTAGTATCTACATGGCATCGTCGTACATGGCTAGAATATGATTAACTTGCGATTGGACAGACTATAGCAATGTGACCAAACGCAATTTAATAAAGTTCTATTAAAACCCTTATTAAAGTTTATCTTCAAACAATACGAACTTTATATCTCCAAGGACTTCGTTGAAATTACTATTAATACAAACATATAAATTAAACCCGCAGTAATACACAATGCTACACTTCAGAAATTCGTAATTGCGATATTAAAACTGTGAGGAGTTGATATCGTTGAACTCATTACAAAGAGTTTTATCTTTAAATAGGTATTTGTAAAGATGTACGTACGTATAATGCCACCATATTAAATTGGTAAATTAATACTGTTGATCATAACGAGACCTGATTTCAGAGTTGAAACAAAGAGTCAAAAGGAGGCAATGAATTTCACTCTACAAGTATAAGGAATATTTCACCTCCGCTCTAAAATATTGCGGGAATCTTACATAGGAAATTTATTCCCGTCTGCCTCCTTTGGGATGTGATTCCGGATGAATTTCCTTTTACCCTTTCTGTGGCTAGAGTTCAGGGATTAACTTTATTCTATTCAAAGACGAGTGAAGCGGGAAGCGGCTTGTCTCACTTTGACTGAATTGTTGGATTACAACAATTCTATACAAAAGGTGTTGATTGGTGTTAAATCTTACTAATATTATGAAGTTTGTAAGGAAAGATGGATGTTTGTTATTCTTTCACAAAAACTACTTGAATTTCAAATATTTCATTTAAAATGAAGATGTAGTCATCGTTTATATATTTTTTGTTTTTTGTAACTATCCTAAAGATAGTAACGTTATTTTACGGACTTAATTTATACAAGCTTCATTGGTAACAAACGAACAATAATAGAATTTTTGGAGTCAATTTTAACCTGCGTCTATCGTTGTATCTAAATAAAAATTGGTATGTTCAAATATTGAATTACAATATAATTATATAGTATCTTGGAGCTGATTTGATTATGGATCGAATTGTAGACTCATAATATATGAGCCTGGACTTGGATAAGGGCGTGATAAATATCTACATGTTTTAAGTTTTGTAAAGAAATAAATATTTTATAAATACAAGATGGCATTATAGTTTAAGCAAATAAAACTTTAATTCAAAACCAGCTTGCACCGCTTCAGGCTAGTATTAAAACGGAATCATTGAAAATGCATCCTCAATGCAATAGAGATGCACATTGCCGCGAATACAGCGGATTATGCGCTTCCAGATACAGAAGGAACGCTTGAAAGAAAATTCGCAACCGATTCCAAAAAGGCTCAAATGGTACACGATCCACGGTAGCTTCAGTCCTGTTTTGACGAGTTAAAGCATATTATCGGTTGTAAGGACAGTTAAAATAAAGAAACGCGTTAAAATAAAGCCGTGAGTCGTCGCGAGGCACTTAAGCGCTCTCGCAGTTCAGCTGAATTATTCGCCATAGCCGCTTCTTCCTAATGCTGCTGTAAATATTGCACGCGTGTTTCATAGCCTCGCCACCTCAGATGAAAGCGTTTACTAATCTTTACCTGAATCGTGGAATTTTAAGTATTTTGATTAAAGTTTGAGCAGTCATAGCCTAATGGTTGAAATTTGAAAGTGGTAGAATCCATGTCGTTCGACTGCTGGACACCACCGCCACACCTATTTCTGTAAATGCAGTGTTAAACTGGAATAGATCTGGCTTGAAGGGTATGGTAAGAGAGACATACTTATCCGAAGCGTACCAACTCAGTTATTAGGGGTAGCAACGCATTTGTGGCCAACCTCTGTTCTGTCCTGGGGTTGGTTACAAATGTTCATGAGCGGCAGCGGCCACTTACCATTAGGTGGACTGCATGCTCGTTTGCTACTCTAATGTTAAAAAAACTTAATCTCTCTATCGGCGGGCCCGAGGTTTAAATCCCGGGCATGCACCTCTGGTTTTTGGACGGATTAGACATTTATTTTTACTTGCTTTAAAGGTGAAGCGGAACATCGTTTGG
>DWPV01006057.1:0-11832 GCA_018251915.1 Urbanus proteus proteus
GGTGTGTGTCCTTGTCTTGTGTGTTGTCCATGGCACCCACGACACAGGGAATCCTAGTGTGGGGCTATGAGTGTGCAGCGTTATTTATTTATTTATAAATTTAGTGTTTGACTTTGTGTGATCATCAATCTATCTATCTATCAATCTGCCATTCTATCTGTTTCTGCGCAGGTAAGTTTGCTTGCATTCGTGCTTGTATTTCTTCATGTTTTCATGTATTTTGTACAAATATATAATTATCTATTTGACTGAATTCTATGATTTTACGTACATAATATTAAATTCAGTAATCAACAATTTAATTTCCAATTAATAACACTTTCTAAGCACGCCACACTCTAAAATATATTTCATTGCATACATATGCATGTAACGAATGCCTTATTTCCTATTGTTTAATTTATGGCATAATAAATTTTAAATCGCCGGGAACTTTTGCATTTCTTTGATTAATGACTTTCACTGGAATAAAAACACGATTGCATATTGATTTTAAATCGTTAATTAGTAAAAGATATTTCTATTACAAACATGGAGGAATAAGTATATGTTGTCTTTACTATAAACATACACACACATACATTCACATTTGTACATTCTATGTCATGGAGCGGTCATAATATACCGGTCTGACACGCAGGGAGTTCCGGCTTCGATTCCTGGATAGATATCTGAATGATGAATTTGGAATTTTCTTCCTGGCTGTTGAAAGATCCTAATGTGGGGTTATTCGTCTAAAAAGTGTTATTACTTATTATTATTTTATCTATTTATATCGAAACGCGAACTTTAAGAATAATTCTTTCTTATGTGTGATCAAATGTGTGTGTTTAACATAACTATCACTAAAATAGTATAAAACAAAATCGCTATCCGTTATCAGTCCCTATGTACGCTTAGATCTTTTAAACTACTCAACGGATTTTGATGCATTTTTGAAATAGAGAGAGTAATTCAAGAGCAAGGTGTATATGTAATTTAACGCGTGCGAAGCTGCAGTAAAAGCTGGTGCACCTTTTAAAATGCTAGGTCATTACTGTTACTTGTAAATAGTTTAAATTCTTTAAATCGCTTGTTCATTGGTTACTCTGTAATTAATTAACACAAATGCGTTACGCATGATGAGATTTTTATTGCGTTATAGAACAAAAAAGAAAGACGTCTCGTGGAACTGCATTGAAGCACAACATACATTTGTGTGATTGAGCACCGTAGTAGAATTCGAAAATGCTGCGTATCAGATTTTTACGTTAAATAAAATGTTTTGTTATTTAACGAAAATAACTACTTTTTTCTGTCAGTGCATGCCGTGTGGTGACGGTCCTAAAAAACACCACTCCCTCTCTTACCCTGAATGTTATAAGAGGCGACAAAGAGAAGAAATCGAGGAGATGGGCAGTAGATAGTAGTGTCTTACTGTGTGACATTAAGTATTACTGCGGTCACCGGTGCGTTAGTGATTAGCAAGAACCCTTATAAGGGTAGACTTATATCCGTAGTCAGATGCACAACGGCTATGATCAAAAAGATAGATCATAGATGGATGTATAAGACAACGAGAAACGATGTTTTTTTATATTTTTTTTATTGTGTTTAATGTAGCAAATAGAAAATTCTTTATACTCGTTTGGGTTTTATGTGTGGGCACGAAAATTAGGCAGCTTTTACTATACTTCGTTTTTTGATTCAAAGGTGAAGTCTATCGTTTTTAGCCTGAGTCTTAGCCTATAAAGTTATGTTTTGAACGATTGCCATTCTTACTTCAAGAGTACAATCCTTTTATAGCAATTTCAGCTTAAAAGCAACTCAAGTGATGCAATTTACCAAGCACTTAGTGCGATGGAAATTTTAATGGGAATTTTTCATTTGATCCGAACTTATTATTTCTTGGGTTTGTTAGCTGACTTCAAAGGAAGTTTTAAGTTTCACCAGTATTTGGGAAACAATTGGCTTTGAATTTCTTCAAATAATAGCTACAAATTTGTATTTTTAATGGATTTCAATTATATATCCATCAAACTATGTATATAAATGTTTGTACATTGGGTTTATAACTTTCTACTTTAAAATAACAAAATATTAGAAACCGGAAGGTAAGGCAAAAAGTTTTACAAGTATTAATTTTTAGGCCTGTATTGTTATATCGTTGCTCTTCTTGTTTCGTTTCGTTTGTGCTTAGTTATACATACAAACATAGAGTAGTAGGTATCATAGAAGTATATTAAGATCAATAGCACTTATGTGTATTAGGGTGGACTCCCCGTCAAGCAAAATACCTACATGCTCATTTAGGTATTTAATATACATAATTTGGTACAATTTACATTTCCAATTACAATCACATGTACAATCCACATAATTTAGATTCCAGGAATCATAATCTTTAAGTGTAGAAAACGTTATTTAATTCTATTTTGTAATTTCATGAGAAAATTACAAAGAAAAATAAAATACACGAAAAATAAAATACACAAAAAATAAAATACACAAAAATAAATTGTATCCTTACTTATCCACTCCACCACTAAATAGGCTTTTCCTCCAAAAATTCTTCAACAATCGCTCTTGAAAATACAACGCGGCTTTGTGAAACCTTTCTTATTTCAGGAAAATTTAATCTCGCCATTACAGAATGCACCGAGCATGCTTTTACAGTAATTTTTAAATGCAGCCTAAGTTAAGAACTTCCGCTTTCGGTAAGCTTTTTTAAGTTTTGCTATTTAGCCAAGGATTAAGGTTGTATAACATTTTTGTTCAAGTCTCGAGCATAAAGTAGGAAGGCTTTAAGTATCACTTTGCTTAGTATAATACCAGTAATAATCCTAGAATTATATTGTGAAACCCTTTTTGAATTATAATTTTTTCGCGAAGATCTTCTGAAGTATGGTGATTTTTATCCTAGTACTCATCAAAGTACTGTAGCAATTACCAATTGGATAAATAATTTAGAGACACTAATACATATTTTCAAAAGCTGAAGAGTTTGGTCGCGGTAAACTCAGGAACTACTGATTTAAATTGAAAATATATTTTTGTGTTGAATTGTCCATTTCTTGAGGAAGGCTTTATGCTATATAACACAACGCTATGACTAAAAGGAGTGAAGCAGAAATGAATATGCAATAATAAATATGCTATCATTTACTTTAACATGGGTGAAACCGCGGGGATCTGCTAGTTGGATAAGAGTATATAGATCAAACTATTTGTTAGTTTGGTTAGGTTAGGTTTTATATGATCTTAACAATTGACTATATTGTTATTAATACAACCAATATTATACAGCTGGTAGATTTATCGTTTATATTCCATACTGTTAACATAACCAAATTACATCAATATTATTGTCAATAATACTGAACGTATATGGGCATCTGAACAGTTAGCAACGTTCATAGACCAGAATTAGGGATGGCGATCAGAGATAGAATGATCGAAAAATCGATTTTAGGGGAAAAACGCCAATGCTTCAAAATCGATAGCACTAGACTTATTTATAGGAACTATAGAAGGTTATTTTAATAAATATAGTTAATTAATCTCATCGATTTCTTATGCAATCCCTTAATGCTGGCTTATCAAGGCTGGGCATTGATCCAGTAATGTTTTAGGACATTGTTTACCGCTCTAGCCAAGTGCGAATAGATATCACACAATCTCAGTTCTTTGTGCATAAATTGTAAATAAGGTGAGACACCTCTGAAAACTTTTTTTGGAAAATTCTCAGGCGTTTAGGTTTCCTCACAATGTTTTCCTTTATAGTTACTGCAAGGGATATTTACTATGTTTTAATACAATTTATGCCAGACACCAAAAAATGCTATGAATTTTTTTATATAAATAACGTTTTAACAATTAAGCTTTTTACTCTCTTTATATTGATTTCATTTTTGTTATTTAAATTAAATTTAACTAGAATAAAAAAAAATTCAGACAATGATTTTTATATTAAAAAAAAAGAACAAAGACAAAAAAAAAGACAAACCCGCTGAGTTTCTTGCCGGGTCTTCTCATTTGAGGTCGCGTTCCGATTCGGTGGTAGAATAAGAAAATATATGTAAATGACAATTTGTAAGTGCCTTCGTAGGCCTATGCAAAATAAAGATATTTCATTTCATTTCATTTCATTAGATGATAAAAATCGATTTTGGATATATCGCATCCCTAGCCAGAATTCGATCATGAAATTCAAATTGTACTCGAATCCCGCTTGACATTTGACAGTTGACCTAGGCATTACATGATCACGATTATTCGAATATCGTTATATGTGAAAGGTGAATGTTGGCCTTAGAGGCGATTATTGTGTGAATGAGATCCCAATTCAGTTTTATGGTACCGGAGTATGGGAGTATCATAACATATCATCATAAGCATTTAAGATTTCCGTCTTAGAGTGTCGTCCCACCAGATGTGCAAAGTAGCTAAGCTAGGAATATATGGTAAGCCCACATATTGTTTGGCTTTCATTTTTATCATGAGCATTTCGAAGTCCACTGCTGGGCATAGAACTTCTCTTAATGAGACTTTTTGATAATAGTCACTACAGCTGGTATGTGTTGATGACCGCAATAGGTGTTGAAGGTACACACGAAGACACTGTTGCCTATAGCTTTGATTTTAACTCTTTGTTTCTACGACATTCACAAGAATAGAGGGAATAATACTGTTAATAACCGATGGTATTTTCATTGTTTACCGAGGACTAAAAGATAAAAATATGTTTCATTGTTTAGTTAGGCTTAGGGATGCGAAATCTATACATCTACATATACCAATAAATAAAATTGAAGTGTCTGATTTCAAAATAACATTTTTCACTCAATGCATATAAAAGTATACACGATACCTATAACGAAAATGTTATTAAAAAAAATGCCTATCTTTCTGTCTGTCTGGTTAGCTGAGCTAATCATCCAAACGGCTGAACCGATTTTGAAGGAACTTTGACTGGCAGATAGCGAATGGTCTAAGGCGTAACATAGGCTAGGCTATTTAATTTTAAAAATAGTATTAGCACGCGTGCCACGCGCACGCGGGCCCCCACGCGAGCGCGGGTTGTTTAGATAAGTATTTCTTTTTACCTTTTTAGCGCGGGTGAAACCGCGGGGATCCGCTAGTTTATAAAATAAGCCGTTTTGATCGATTTAAATACACTTACATACACATTTATAGAATTAGGAAGAAGTTATTTCTTAACGGTAAATGCTTAAAACAGCTCTATGAAGTACAAAATTATTAGCAAGTCCATGTGAAATCATAAACAGTCAGGCGTTATAATAATAGTTAATCGTCTCCGACTTTATGAGGTAACACTTAGAAAGTAAGAAATCATGATTTATAATAGGTTTTTTACGCCTTTAGAAACTAAATTAAGAAATAACCCTGAATTTTGTGAAATGTTTTTGTTATGAATCTGCAACGCCGCATATAATTACCGTGTTTATTTTTATAATGTTAAAAAGACCGGGCCAGTACAGATAAAATTGATACAGCCAATCTAAGAAGATATTGGCTGAAACTAGGGTTTTTAATTGCAAATAGTTTCTATGAAATTAGTACTTTTGGGAAATAATAAGGTAATTACTCAAGCATTTTTGTTTATCTGACCCAATAATTAATCTTTCGGATCAAAACTGAAATACAAATAATTAAATTAATTTGATCCATTCATCCATCCAGTTTTATTCATGGCCAGAAAGATATCTAAATGATAAATTTAAGTTTCTGTTTTGGATCTAAGTGTTTGTGTATTCGTGTTTTGACCATAGCACCACTATGTCACCCACACCTTAGGTATCATTCTATTCTGAGGCTAAATATAGAAATTGTTTTAGTTATGCCGACCCGCGTGCTGGAGCTACCATACTCGGGTTCGATCCCCGGTCAGACAGACATCTGAATGATGAATTTAAATTTTTATTCTGGGTGTATGTTTGTGGATTTGTGTTTGTGTGTGTCCATGGCACCTACGATATACGAGAAAAAATCTATTGTGGGGCTATGTGTGTAAAAAGCTTTTTTTGAGTGTTCTTAAGTTTTAAAGTATTTTTATTCACATGTATCTAACATATCTGTTTATAGTTCGTAATTAAAGTCGAAGTTTAAAATAACACGCACTATCCCAACAAACTATTCCCTTACTTCTGAAATGTGTAAAGAGTTTGTAACACTATACTTCCTGACGCGCAACCTACGCGATGTCAATTGTTATCTGACCTTCGTAATCCTAGAACACTTAAACCTGTCCTTCCTACCCCATACCAGTTTGTAGTATAGCTCGGGCTTGCTTCGTGGTGACAGCAAAATATTTCAAGATAAGACTTCATGGATCGACAACATGCCCAATGTACCTATCATCGCCTCTTCTATTTCCGCCTTGTAATAGAAATATTAAGAAAAGCCCTGCTTTGCCATAAAGGTTGTAGTCAATTTATTCCTCAACTAGCGACCCGCCCCGGCTTCGCACGGGTGCAATGCTGATATTAAATATACTACAGAAAAAACGGATGTTATTATACATATAAACCTTCCTCTTCAATCACTCTATCTTTAAAAAATCGCATCAGAATATAGGGATATAGGGACAGAGAAAGCGACTTTTCATACTATGTAGTGATGAACCGTTATAACAATAGGTATATTCTTTTTTTATATGATCGAAGTAGCAAATGCACATGCAGTCCACCTGATGGTATGTGGCCACTGCCGCCCATGGACATCTGTAATCAACCCCAGATAAGATCAAGGGCCTAACTGAGGTTGACCACAGATGCGTTGCTACTGCTCAGGACCGAGCTGGAACGCCTCAGATAAGTATATCTTACCACACCCTTCAGACCAGAACACAGCAGTGCTTAAAACTGCTGTTATAAGGCAGAAATAGGTGTGGCGGTGGTTCCGCCGCAGTGGAACTCCATAGAGTCCATACCTTGAGAAGTATTCATCAGTTGGTTAATACACCTATGGATTTAACTTAGTTTTCAGAGCTAGCAAAGAATCAGTGACGTTTCTCAGGTACAACTAATATTATTTGGGTTTAATTCTAGATATTCAGTTCATAAACGGCAGGATCCATCACGAGACATGTTTATTTGCTACTTCCATTTTTTAAAAGTAAAATAGTCGATAAGTTATTTTTAATTCCTTAAGGCATTATCTACTCCAAAAATCTTATAGTTTATTTTTGGAGATAGATTTTTGTCATTTTCAACCCTCGGCGCGAAAACAGGTATGTTATTAGTTTGACGAATGTATCTGTGGTTCCGTGTATTTGTATGTGATTTTCTAGCTCCAAAATGAATCGATTTGAATGCGATTTTTAATAAAGTATACTGAATTTAACTAAGCATGTGTGTTAAATCTACAGTTATGGTAAATTACCTTAGAAGTTGTAGCTATGAAGACTTTATTCATTACTCTAGCTTCACATCCTCTCTTAGGTTCAGCAGACATGTTAGGTGTCAATCAACCAATGCCCTACTTACCTTAGTTATAGAGTTAGTACTAATTAATCCAGCGCGTTAACTATACTGCAAAGGCATGCACTTGTGCTAATCTCGATATTCGACTTAACGGTTTAGAACATAGAGTTCAGGGTCCTATGCAGACAGATGTACTAACTCAATAGTTAGTCGTATTGAGATATACATACTGTGACCACTCTTCTGGTTTAAGGTCAGACAGTCCCGCTTTCCCGTTGTTCACAGTCAAGGTAAATTATTCCTTTTAAAATGATCCATGTTTCATCTCCTCGTTTCTCCTACTTTACTATTACAACATAGTATAAAACTTCCGCTGTCTGTCCCTATGTATCTTTGAAACTACGCAACGGATTTTGATGCGATTTTTTTAGTAGATAGAGTGATTCAAGAGGAAAGTTTATAATATGTAATTTAACGGGTGCGAAGCTGCGGGATAGAGCTAGTTTTACAATAAATAAGTAGTATCGAATGAGCATGAAGTTCACTGGTAGGGTATCATTAGCGCATTTGAGATTTTTCTATTTTAACTTCAACAAAATAGTGCTGCTCATTGGTATCTGAAATCAACCCCAGATACAACTGAAGTCTTAGGTCGGAAACAAATACGTTGCTATCACGACAAACTAAGTAGGAACGTCACGAAACTCTTCACTTACTCATAACACTGGTGTTAATCAGAAATAGATGTGTGGCGTCAGTGTCTCCGAAAACAAGCCACGAAGGGTCCTACAATCAATAGTCAACCATTAAGTTTGTTTACAATATTCTCCAAGTGTCCTGCTTTGATAAGAAAAGTATGGTCACATTGGTATACATAATACGCAAATCAAGATGTTCCTTGTGGCTTATTTGAATACGGAACTCGTTTGCAGATTACAATTAGACGAACGGTATGCGGTATAAATTTTGATATTCTCTCTCTTTCTCTCTATAACCTTTAGGGAGAATCCTTAAGGAGTTACATCAACTCCAGCCTCATAACAGGTGTGTTCTAATTTGAGAGTTTTTTGAGACGTCTTTTGTCCATGGCATCGCCATTCTGTTCAGAATTGACGATCCCCGTAGCGGGGTGGGCACCACACCGATCTGTCGCGAAGTGGGTTCGATCCCCGGCTAGACAGATATGAATGATGAATTTGCATTTCTGTTCTGTGTGTCCGTGACACCTCACTCAGGAAAAAATCTTACTATGGGCCTATGAATGTAGAACGCGTCTTTTTTCCTGTTTAAAAAAGAGGTATCCAAATAGTTTAAGGGTGTATCAAGGCTAAGGTGTTGGTTGGTATATCGTCAATATGAAGCCTTTCAAAAGAAGCTAAGGGCTGCAACTAATTTGTAAGTCAACATGGAACATCTATCTTATTGGAAGTCGGTTACAGCTGATAATTAGTAAGATTCTTCATCTTCTATTGTAAGGCTTGTCGAAATATGTTAAGCTGTTTTCAAAATTTGTCCGCACAGCTTACTTTTCATCCGTACCTATAAACAAACTTTAAAAATATTTTCCTTTCAATTAGACAATAGATTGTATTAACTATACTATTACTAACCGTGTGGTCTGAAGCGCCTCCAGCTCCACATGCCTGATTAGTATAAGGTTAATTATTGTAACACATATGCATTTTTTTAAAAGATGTGTGTTATGGAGTTTCTTGCGCCGCGTCTTCTCCATAACTAAACACCTTCCGAAGTGGTGGTAGAGAAAAAAATAGTGACGTTCGAAAAGAATTCTTGTAAAGAGTCTACTTTGAATAAAATATTTATGATTTTGATTTTGTATATACTTACGTAATATTGATACATATTTAACATGTTAGATAATATCTACGTTACAAAATGTATCGTAGCTAAAATTTTCTACACATTGCAAAAAGAATACACTTCCGTTTGAGAAAGGGGAGATGACATTTGAACTCGCTGATGTGACATAAAAAATATTCGCGAGCACGATTCAGAGCAAATGAAGTGAACCGGAAAATTCCGGTAACTACTGTCGGAGTATTCCTTTCCGTTGAACACGAATGTTGTGTGAACTACATAAAATCAGTTGAGCGAACGCTACGAGTTCGTTATGATGTGGTATTACATGATATTCTAAATATGAGTGTAAATTTTGAGTGAAATAACGTATTTGTGTTTCAGTTGCTGTTGCGGTGTGTTATTTATGCTAGGGTTCCGTGCTCAAAGAGTAAAAATGGTAAGCTGTAAGCCTCTGCTGTCTGTTCGTTTATCACAGTGCTCTATCTCTAGAACCGTATCAGAAAGACACTTGAAATTTACGAAGTGTGCTTTGCTTTCGATGTTATAACAACAAATACTATAAGAAAAAACATTAAATACGTAGAAAAGTCCCCACAAGCGAACGTAGTATTATTTTTGGCGGATTTGGTTTTATATATAGTACCTATTGTAAATTTTATTAACTAAATTGACGTTAATTAATACTTACAGTTGCCTTAGTTGTGTAGTTTTGAGAATTTTACTTATAATTATTAGCCTTAAACAAATACGTTAACTTTTACATTCAGACATTTTAATTGTTTATTCAGACATTTTAATTGTTTACTTACTTATTTTAAAAATAACTTCAAATATGTTGTATATTTGAAGTTATTTTTAAAATAAACACTTTATGCCGTGTAACATCAGACATAGGTATTAAAGTACATTATTTATATTTATGTATTATACATTATATTTACGTATACATATTGAAAAAAATATTCAAACACATCTGAGGACACGAGCTATCATTTGAACTCGCTGATGTGTCGTAAAAAATATTCGCGAATACATTTCAGATGAAATCAAGTGAACCGGAAAATTCCTGTAACTACTGTCGGTGTATTCCTTGTCATTAAACACGAATGTTGTATTACATCGAGTTGGAGATACGTAACGTTTATTATAATGTAACTTGAATTACAACTGATATTCAAATTTTATGAATTAATTCACACAAATAAGGTTAATCACGTTTTAAGATTGGTAGTAGTAATATGTGATATAGTGGTTTAAAAGTTAGCTAGGATTACAGGGTTCGATTTTCATGCTAATATAATAGTAAAATCTAAAAAAAACACTCATGAAAAACACTTCCAAAATCTATCAATTTGCACTTACCCAACGTAGTAGACTTTTTATATTAGAGAAGTGTCAAACGAGCATGTTGCCCACCTGATGGTAACTGGCTACTTCCGCCCATGGACATTTGTAATCGATACGATCACGGCCCTACCAGGGGCCCACAAATACTTTGCTACCAATGAGGACTAGGCAGGAACGCCTCGAATAAGTATGTCTCCCTTACCACACCCTTCAGCCCAGAACACAGCTGACCACTGTTATAAGGCAGAAATAGGAGCAGCGGTGATTCCGCTGTAGCCGAACTCTTTAGCACTTAAAAACATAACTTTGTCCTACAGCTGGACTAGACTGGTGTAGCGAATGGCTTGATAATATTAAAATGTCCATTAATTATTTAACTCTAAAAAGTTCAAAATATATTTTAAATACAGCTTCAGCTGTCTTTTAGTGGGAGTCCCGTCAAAATTGGTCCAGCTGATTAGAAGATTACCTCAGCAAAGCAAACACACAGACCGATAGACAGACGAAATTTTTTTATTGCATTTTCGTTATAGATGTCGTGTATACTTTCATATGCATTAAGTAAAAAAAAAATATTTTGAAATTACTCATATCTATGCATTTATCTGTACTATATATTATTCTGTCAGACAAAGTGTTTGAGTATTATGATATTACAAATAAACACGTGTAGCTTAAGATAACATATTTTTCTCGCAGCTATTCACTTTTTGTACGATAAAATACGCTATGCGGAAAATTGTTGAAGCCACCTACGACCGTATGCTCGCTGATAAGACAAACATACGCATACGTATTCTAACATATTTAATTGTGAAATGGTGCTGAAGTGAACAGAAATATTATTTAAGTACACAACTTATTTGGTTTTTTATAAGCATAAACATTTCCCACGCTGAAGGTGGTAGAACCCCGGCGACGGTACCGCCACACCTATTTCTGCCTTGTAACGGCAGTGTTAAGCACTGCTGCATTCTGGCTTGAAGGGTGTGGTCAGGGAGATAGACTTATCTGAGGCTTTCCATCTCAGTCCTCAGGGGTAGCAACGCATCTATAGTCAACCCCAGGTATGACCGTGATCATATCTGGTTGATTACAAATGCCCATGGGCGGCAGTGACCACTTACTATCAGATGAGCTGCAAGCTCGTTTGCTACTCACATGTTATAAAAAACAAACTCCCAAACATTTATTTACTACTTGAATATTATAAAGAAAGTTATAACGCATTTCAAACACA
>DWPV01006058.1:0-11832 GCA_018251915.1 Urbanus proteus proteus
GAATTAAAAGGAAAATCTTTTACCTGGATATCCAAACAAAACAACAATACATCTCTGTAGTTGTTTGCTTTCCCGCTCACTTCAAGTTCTTTCATATCTTTCTCCGCTGTATCAGCGAGGCAAATTCTACAGATACTCATCTTTATATCATGTAAATGCTCTTTATTTACATCTTTTTACTATTTATTATTATTTAATATTTTCATGAAACAAGATGCCACATGAAAACAAAATATTCCGTTTTGGACTTTATGACAGTGACAGTAGTGACACTGACATTTGTCAATTTAAAAAAAAAGTTAATTCATAGTCAAAATACATCTTTACAGTGGCCTCAAATTCTCTCATTTTCACCTAATAATATTTTTATTAGAAAATTTGACTTAATAAAAAATGGAATCCAAATTGGCAACTTTTGTGTAAAATTCTCGTTCACATAAAGATTCAACTTTCTCACAATGAAGTAATTTAATTTTTGTATGAGTAAACTTATTTTAAAGTCAATTAATAGTATGTGCGTAGTTTTCTTTAAGGTACTTCTATTATTTCGAATTATAAACTACCTAAGAAATAGTCAACCTGCACCACTACCTCACGATAGCTCACAACACCCGCGAGCAGAGTACTCACCGAGGGTATTGCCCGAGTAAGAAGGAAGAAGGGGTTCCTCGAGACCTATAGTTCCTGTGCGACGCGGCAACGTTACGACGCGGAATAGGATCTCAATTCAGTCAGTCAATCAATCAATCTGTTTAGAAGGTCATAAAAAGTACGGTGTTAACAAAAATAAAAATGCAAAAGATAAAACTTTTATTAATCATTTATCCAAAATTGATCACAAAAATCAAGAAATTAAGATAATATAAAAGAAAACAAATAAAATCTAAGGACAATCAGGTTTTTCTGCTATATTTTCATCTACGACGTCTTCAACGATCACATCGGAGCAGGCACACTCATCGGTTAGGCTCGGAATGTCATCTGGCATATCAATGTTCAAAGTGTTTGCTATCACTTCCAACTTATCATTGAGATAGGGATACTCGTTCATCATTGACTCCACCACGTACTTCAGCCGTTCGTTCAAGGTTTTCGCTTGGGTGTATTCGTTTATGACGACCGCCTTGGGCTTCCTCACGCGTACTGATTGGCGTTTGATAGCAGTCCCCAATTCTGTACCCAGTCGTTGAGTACGTACAACACGTTCCAGCAGCTAAACGAGATAAAAAATATTAACATGTGAAACGAAATTGAATTTCATCATTCAATCACCACTAATCAGTAAGCAGAAGTCTATAAATTATAAGGTAAGTTAGGTAAGTTAATTGTTTACAAAAAACATATTTTTCGTTGTAATGCAAAACCATAATACGTTTCAAAAACGCTCTAATAAAATGCTGCAAAGCTATCAGCCCAAGCTCCAAGCTACAAAGGGCAAGCTATCATCTCCAAGGCAAGCAATCTACAAGCAGCCAAAGAACTCCTAGCTTTTAATGCAGTTACATTACCCATTGCTTCTGTTTCTCCGTGTCGCGACACTCGCGCAGCAGCGTGGCGACGTGTTCCTCCAGCTGCGCGTTCATCGCGCTGGTGTCGGCCACCTCGCGCTCCAGGCGAACCTGCTCCTGCTCCAGCTGCTCCAGGTGAGCCTTGGCTTCCAATAGATCCTGGACAACAATTGATAGTGACAAAAATAAAGTTCTGGAAGGTGACAGTAATAGGTTGATGGTTGCTGAATTCCATAGAAGATGAGGTTGGTTCATGTGAATTCGAAAAATCGTAATTTTTACTGTTGTAGTTAATAACGTAAATTCTGAGTACATATACCGCCTAATATGTGAAGTAGTTTAAATTTTCCATCTAACACAGAATAAAATTAGTTAAACGTTATACTGGGCCTACTTTTACACATACCTATTAACAATGGAGAAGAAATGACAGTTGAATCAGACAGACTAGTTGAATCATGTATTTCGAACTTTCAACTTTAAATATGTTACACACAGACAGTGAAGTGAAAAAAGACCTTTGTAACTCTCGCCAGATCAGCTTTAGCCAAACGCAGTTTATGGTGATAGCTGGACTGCGAGGTCTGTCCAGAGGATCCGTGGGCTTTTTCCACTGCGGCGGCCGCGCGAGACTTCTCCATCGCCGTCTCACGTCTCGTCACATACAAGGCCAAATCTTCTGCTAATTTCTCGCCAGTTTTGCGAAGCTGCTCTCGACGAACCTATTTGAGATAAAGGTGAGTTTCATGTGAAAATTTGATAGCAATATGCTACTCGTATATGTTTTGATCATATAAAACAAAAAAATGTAACTTACTTCCATACGATGAATCTCTGCTTTCATTTGTCCAATTTCGCCAGCAGCTGATTTCGCACTTTGGATATTTTTCTTCAAATCTACTGCTAGAATTCCCTAAGTTAAAAAAATGCATTAATATCCAATCAATTTTAGTCGTTTTTAATATCCCATCTATGATTGAACAAAACTATAAAAATTACCTTCCGTTCCCAAATAAGAGCTTCTCTTGTGACTCGATCTAGATCCTGCGTGAGGTTTATCTTCTCCTTATCAAGTGCTTCAATGTCATCTTCTAATTGAATTATTTCAGTTTCTGCATCCTGTTTAATAAAATGGAAACCCGAATATATTTCGTCACTTTTACTGATACAAGTAGTAAAATTAAGGTTTAAAGTTTTAAGTTCAAATTTTCGAATTTTTTTTTCTTTACCTATAGTTTATGCTGAAACAGATCATATATACAGGGTGAAATTTTCAAGTGTGCGTGGATGGGGAAATTCGAAACTATAAATTAAAGATTAGATTAAAGAGTCAGTTCCCATAATTTGATCCTTACAAGCAACACTATCAGACGGAATAATACAGGTTGTGATTTTTTTTTACCAAAATGAACTCGTTCGATTCCCGGCTAAGAAAAAGATTTTTTTGAAAAACGAATTATTCAGTTTTACTTTTATAAAAATCGGCCTCGTAACTCCTTTCAGCATTTTTCGCTAATCCTAATAGTTTCGGAATTCCCCATCCACGCCCACTTGAAAAATTCACCCTGTATACATGACTTTATTTATTTATTTAATTTTATTGTAACACCTTAAGCTAGTGTAACAAAGGGTGAACTTAATGCCTAGTGGCATTATCCACCAGTCAACCCAGGGCGATAATGAAAATATGCGGTAGGCGAACGTAAATGACTATTTACTTTGATTACCTTTAGGTTCGCGGCATACTCATGAGTCATAGCGTTGTTGACGCGCTGCGAGGACTCGTTGCGTTCGGTGGCGTCCTTCCGCGAGCGCTCCAGCAGCTCCAGCCTGCCGCGCAACGAGCGCAGCGAGCGGTCCACGCGCCCGCGCTCTTGTAACACGTGCTCGCACTCCGCCTCTATGCGCATTGTCTTTTGCTCGCAAATTTGGATCTCTAAAATGAAAAGAAATTTGGAAAAAAAATACGTTGATTTCGTTTAATACTGCTTTTAAATAGGTTCATGCTGGTTTGAAAAAAGATCTTTACTTCGGGGTAGAAGATAGGTACCGTAAATGAGTTATGTTTTTCGTAGAATATAAAACGCTATCAATATTATATCACCGAAAATTTTGAAACTGATCATCCAAACGCAAGTTACGAGGGTTCTAAAAACGACTAAACGCTTGGGGAAAAAATAGGAAGCGCCGTTGCTACTTCGCTTTGCAGGTTTTGGCTGGGGTAATACAGTGGCCCTAGATGTATCCGGACAAACGTTCCTTTAAACACCTCTCGAAAAAATTAGGACTTATTCTATTAAGATCAGTAAATAACGTCAACCTAATAGCTGAAGCCATGTAACCGACATCGGCAAAAAAGCAAAGAAATAACCCACGTTTATTGATAAGGTTGATGTCAGAGACTATCTTGTGGTGCTGTGACGTGAGCTTCACCACGTGACCCTGGAGACGCAGCCACTCGTGCTTCATGGTCTCCGTGCGCTCGCGTAGGCTTTTGATCTGTTGCTCCAACTCTTCTATACGACGCTCTTGTGGCGATTTTAGCTAAAATATTGGTATAGAATACTTTTTTTTTAAAACACTTCGTGGCAAGAACTTGAAAATAAATAATTTCACGTCTACCTAAATTTTCTGAACATAATTTTCTGCATAATATATTGAGGGGGAGCAAAGGCAAGTGGTACAAAATATAGTATCATTGGAGTGATCAAAGCAAAAAGGATACCATAAATAATCGAATATTTAATAAATTTATTGTGTTCAAATCTGAGAAAAAAATATAAAAACAAAAATACTAACGTCAAAAATTTCTTTAAGCGCGTTATACTTCTTGATGATAATGTCCAACTCCCTCTGCTTCCTGGTGATGACGAGCGCCTTCTGATCATACTTCTCTTGTAACTGCTCGATCTCCTTCTCGCGTTCCCTCACTTTGGAGAGAGTTTCTTCCAGAACGAGTTTGTTCCGCGCTTGCCTGTCTCGGTGCACTTCTATATCAAGCATCATTTTTGCGTGTTGGTTTTCCATCGCCATTAATGATATTTCCTAGAAAATGACGGTGTAATGATTAAAAATACCATAATAATCTCGAGACACGCAGGCCGCATTTGGCCTGCAAGCCTATCTTTGTAGTCTTTGGGTGTGTATAGAATTTTTACTTGCGGTTCGTGGATCTCAGAACCGTTTGCGCGACAGGGTGACATTTATCTATTAATAAGTAAAGTTTTTGCTAAATAATCCAAAAATCTTACTTGTTTTCTGGACATCTCTCTCATCTTTTTTATGCCGTTAGCCATAGACTCCACAGCTTTGTCATTTAACAAACATTCTTGGAGATTGTGGAGAATTTCATTTTCAATTTTCATCTTCATTTCTATGCGACGATCGTAATCCTTCTCCGTGCTCTTGAGAATGTTCCTCATTGTTTGATTTTCCTGTAATAATAGTAATAATTTGTTAAAAACAATATTATTATGTTTATAGTCTGTTCATGCTGCGTTTTGTTTCATTAAATAATTATATATATTTCACTTACTGATTTTATTAATTCTTCGTCTCTTTCTGCCATCTCTATAGCTTCAGTAAGTTCCGCGATATGCGCCTCTAAAGTAATCCGTTTTGCATGTTCACTTTCCACTATAATATGTACAAAATATGACTGAATCTATTGTAATTTTATTTACTTAAGTACAATACAATATATTTTCTAACAATAATTCTAGTCTCACTATTTTATTTGTTAATTATTAGAAAGTACAATAGTTTATACTTACAAAGTTTAGTAGCATTTGCCATATCGTACATTAATTTGTCTTTGTTCATTGCTATTTCCTTTCCTTTATTCATCTCTTCCATCGCTACTTTCTTTGATACTTCCAGATTGTTAATCAACGTGCGGTAATTTTCTCTCAATGCTCTATAAATACAAATCAAAGTTAGATTATATTTCGATCACAATTACAATTTTTATTATATTTCGATCATCACATAATAAACATTTCCTATACCTATAATCATCTCGTACAGTGTCATACACTCGATCTCGTTGTTGAATGTTAACGAGAACAGAGTTCCACAAACTTACGAGTCGACGTTTGTCTAATTCCAAATCTTCTAATTCTGCAGCGTATGCTGTTACCTGTGCATGAAGAAATTCGTTTCAAGGACTTTCAGCAAAAAGGAGAAATTCCCGCTTCCTTCATAATGAAAAACATTTACTTATCGTAGTCATATACCTAAATATGAGAAATATATTATGTTGTATTGGTTTTGTGGAGATTTTTATTTTGTACCTTATCGTTAACTTTCTCCATTTCGACGTTCTTGATGTCTAGTTGTTTCTGGAACATCTCTAGCTTGGATTCCAATTTCCAGTTTTCATTGTTCAGGCTATAAATAACCATGTCCTGAAAAAAAAGATTCCAGCAATTAAAATCATATTTTTCTTCAAAAAATTCTTGGGCTCTAAGCAAAGTATGTCAGCAATTTTACAAGCAAAGAAAAGTTTGAATGTTTCCGACAAAAATCAAGCCAATCAGGACAAAATCTTGATAAAAAAGTTGTTTTTTGCAAGCTTATAAGTATTACGGAGAGGATTCCAAATTACCAAAGCAGCTGTTAAATAATTAACTTCAGTTTACAAATCCATCGCAAATTCATTGATATTACCAATTGCCGCTTCTCATCCGCCAAGGCCTTCTTCTCGGCGCGCATCTTGTCGGACATGCGCTGGCTCACGGTGAGGTCGGACTCGGTCTCCTCGCGCCACGCCTCCAGCTGACGGCACAGTGTTGTCAGCGCTTCCAGCTCTTCTGTCGCTTCTCGTTCTGGGACCAACGTTTTCATTAAATAATGCGCTTAATCTACGAACATGGAACATTTTTTACTAAATTATACACTTAATCTACGAACATGGTCCTACTGTTATCAGCTTTAACTTTAACTGGTCAAAAACAATTAAATCTATTTCAATCTAATTATACCAATGTTTGTTACAAGTCAATGTTTGAAAACGTCCATTTATTGTTTGGTCTAAGCCTAGTAACGAGACCTCTACAGCATTTTTTGTAATTTAAAAAATTACAGTGTGTTACAATAGAGATTCAGTTAACATAAGGTGTTCTGGAAAACGCCTCAGCAACACCAAATACACGCGATCAATCTCAAAGTAGGACTCTTTCCCTTTTTACATTTTCGGTCGTTTAAAAATGTCCTTTAATGGAAATGACTATATAATATACATAAAACAGTCCTGTTTAGACCTCTAATATAACCGTACCAGTATTAATTTCTTGCTCCAACTTTTCCTTGGCTCGTTTGTATCGCTCGTTGGACTCACGGGCGCGCTGATCGGCTGCCTCGCGTTCCGACGTACGCTTCGCTAAAGTTGCTTCGTATTCCTCTATCAGAACCTTCAATCAAAATGACCTTTAAATTAACATATAACGTGTAGCTCTGCTATACCTCGCCTGCATCTAGATTAGTCACACTATGGCACTGTCGGCATAATGTGTGTGGTGAAGAACTGGTAGAAGTGCTGATCTAATAGTCAATGTAAGTAAACATTACATAAATGGATACTAACCCTTTGTGCATTTGTATCATGGTCACTTTTGTATATACTTTCAAGGTCCTTCTCATACGCCTGTTTACTGAGCTTTAATTCGTCGCGCTGTAAAAATATTTTGAAAATATATTTTTATTACAATATATGTTTCAGTCATTTAAACATATTTGGCCTTCACCATGTTGAGCATGCCATTTGAGTTCGCCATGTTGTTCAGTTGAGCTCAGCCATGCCCCAAAATAAAAAAAATGTAAGTAGAATGTAGTTAAATTTATGAATTCAACAAAATATACAAGTACAAAATTTAATTCCTTATTTCAGACGAACTATACTCAATAGGTACCAAATTAAGAATTTCTTCTTCAGCTATGGCGTTCTCTTTCTCCAGAAACTGCTTCAACGTGACCTGGAATCGCTGCATCAGAGGATGGGTGGACTCCAGCACCGCGGGCATGGCACCCAATTCTCGCTTATTGCGCCACCTTAAAATATATTAGCACTATAGTAAAAACCGGTAATCTTTAAAAATGTGCAGATTTGAAAATCGCTACTACTATTCTGTTAAGCCATCAGTTTTACCTAATATGGTACATTGGTTTTCGCATTCTTAGAGTCGAGGTGGGGGACGCAAAAACAGAAATTCAATGCGTAAGGTTTTTTTTTTGGATTTCTTAGATCTAGCTGCAAAATGTACGAAGAAAACAGGAACATGTCTAGCTTGTATTCCAATTTCCAGTGCCAAAAAAAGTGCCAAGCCAACCAAATTTATTGAAGTCTGAAACTTAGTAGATACTGTAGATAGGTATTATAGGTAAAGTGAACTTACTCATCAAACACCTCTCTGCCAGCTTTCTTGCAATGACACTGGTCCAGTGGGCAAGCGCAGCACTTGCAGATAGCGCCCTCTGCTGGCGTTTCATCACATTCGCATGTTTCTGGCTCCTGGTAGTAATAATCAGATGGAAGTCTAGTTAATATAGATTTTGCAATAATTTCTCAATAATGTTAGTGAAAGGAATCAAGGCAGTTTTAAAAGGAAAACTAGATTTAAATTTTAAAATAACGGTCGCCTTAAGGACTAGCCGGCTCTCAGAGATTACTAAAAATAAAAATGACTATGTATTAAACATAAAGTACATAATTATTTACATGGGGGAACATGATCTTTTCGTTTTTATAGAGAAGGCAAGTTTCTTCATGCACGACAATCTCATGTTCATCTTTAGGACACACACAGTGAGGTGTGAGCAACTCCGGACCTGTCGACGGTTCTTCAGTGCACACGCACGGCATATCACAATCTACCTTCTTTTTAGGCATTATTGTGTAAATACAGTGCCGTTGTAATAAAATGTTTTTCTCAGTTGTTTTGGTGGCTTACGTGTACAATTGATAAAACAATACAAAGTGTTGCTAAGCAATGTTATGGACGCCGTTATTCTAGTAACCATGGCAATAACTGCTAAAAATTTTAGTTGAAGGTTTTTAAAGTGCAGGTGCATATTATTTGTGTGCATGGCCAATTACCAAATACCCAAAATAGAATAATAATGTTTACGTTAGCGAAAATAATATGTACCTACTAATATATTAAGATTATGTCGTAATTTAAGAAGTACTTAAAATATTTTTATGGTGTAATCTGATGTTCTCATTTTATTATTACTCGTATTACTAATTAAATTATTTTGTTATTTTGAAAGTAATTCCTTTAAACAAATAATTATTGTCTTTGGTAGCGCTACATTCTACAGATCGATCTTAATATTCGCAATATTTTGCTTCACGTATATTATTGCTATGAATCTTTGCGTTCATTATAGTCGCAAAGTGGAATGCCCATAAGCAATATTTTTTTTTTATAATAATACGGTAAGGAGGCAAATGACCACTACTTATAGTGCCACAGTAGTACGTTAACTACGTTATGACTTAAGTTAATTAAATTTTTAACGTAACTTGTAACATTATAATTGTTGTAAAATAAAATAAATCTTTTGAAAATTTTTATTGTATTTTTTCTCTTTTCAATCTACTTCGTGACAATTCGCATCTCGTTATCGGGAACGTTATCGCGAGCTTGTAACGTCTTTTTGATAGTGACGTCATCACAGTTTATGTTTAGCGAGCGAGGAGACAGTTACGAAATGCACAAATTTCGTTTTCAGTCGTAGTTAAGCGCATTCTCTACATTATTTAATGTATTGTGGTTTTATTGAGCCCAAATGCGTTTTCCGTGAAGTGTTAAATTAATAGAAGTTCGCTTTAACATTCAGAGAGTGTAAGTTGCGTTTTGGCGGCATTGCACGAAGCCACAAAAATAGAATTCCTTGTGCAATAATTCGGCGCGTATTCCACTAACGGGGATATGGGTCAGGGTCAGTGAAGTGAAGATGTGGGGAGAAAAGTGAAAAGTGAGGAATACGTTCTGGGTACAGTGCTAACATGGAGAACCCTACGGTTAGCGGGCTACGGTCCCGTTCTCGGTCAAACACACCCTTCCTCAGATCGAGTTGTGACCGCGAAAGCTGTTTGGAAGATCACACTGGAAAATCTGGAAGAAAAACTCCGATCAAAAGAAGCACGCCTATCAAGTAAGTTTCTTGTTTAGTTGTTATTTATTTACATACAATTTATGTGGTAGAAGTGTTAAAAGTAATGAAATGTCTATAAAAATCTTAGTTCAAAAATATTTAATGTGCAGAATTATTGTTAAGAAACATATTTTAATATATTCGTAATCAACAAATTCCTAACCTTTATCAGTGTTATTCTCTGTCTTGTTTTATAGTGAGAGGTAAGAAGCTTCTCCCTTATTATTAAATATCTATTTGTATGTAGCATTTTCCAAATTATTATTAGGGATATAAAAGTGTTTATGGCTAACCTCACATATCTAATCCTGTCAGAGGTTGATTAAGAGTTAATGTAGCCCGCTAAGTAACATAAAATAGCCCTGGATATTTACTTTTATTTATTGAATACCATTTGAACAATTACCAATCATTTAAGTTTATTCTGGGATTCTAACCTAATACATTTTAGAATGACCATACACTAAATTAATGGTGTAAATCATGTAGCAGTTTTACGAATCTAAGTATACCCCTAAATTTGAAAGATAACTTCACAACGTTAAACAGATTTATTCTTATTATTTATTATTTATTCCTTCCTTGTTTTGAGTCTATCAATCAATAAGTTTATCAAATGACAAGCAATGATAACACTATTATCGTTTACTAAGTAACAAAGAATGCTCAGATATTTTTGCAAAATTACATTTTATAAATGATTCAAAGAAAGTTTATATAAACATATTGATCGCTATTTGGTCAAAATGGTATCAAGATCTCTTGAATTGTTTAATTGAACAAATTAATTCTTAATGATAAGAAATCTGTTTGAAATGGCATTTTTGGCGTGTTTATGGCACAAACATTTAAGAAACCCGAAACTCAAAAAGATACATTGATAAAAAAAGATGCTATCTACACTCATGGCTCCACAGTAGGATTTTCTCCTGTGTCGTCGGTGCCATGGACACACAAAGACGAAAGCACAAACATCCAGTACCAGTACAGTAATCTAAACTCATCATTCAGATATCTAACCAGCCGGGAATCAAACCCGGGACCCTCTGCCCGGTATACTTTGATCATTTAAATGTCTGCCTGGTAAACATATCAATGGCATCGTTTTCAGGAAGGGAAAAGGGGCACAAACTTACCAAATCTAAAATCATGTACTTCAATTCATCTGTAATTGGACAATCTTACAACTGACATGATTGCACACCATAGTCGTGGTAGAATGTACGATTTTATCATACTGTAACCATCTTTGTGTACTATTGCAATAAAATTATCTCATTTCATATGTAGAATATCTCTGAGCAGAATACTCACAATAAATATCGACTCTAGATGTTCTAAAAGGTATGAGAGACATTCGTGGTGGCGGCAGTTAGCCTTTGTGGTCGTTAACCATCAATATATTTATATGGTATGGTTGGTTATATGAACTTGACAGAGAATTGCTGGAAAGATAACCTAGCGTAGTCGTACTAATAGACTTTGATAGACACAAAAATAGGAAACAATTTATCTCCTTGTAACTATTCAAAACACCATTTGTAAAAATTCACACCATTGATACCCAAGGCCCATGGCTAAGTAGGCCAGGTGTGTTTGATGATGTCATAACAATATACCATGATAGCATGGCTGATGAGGTCGTTTAATGACCTTCCTAAACACAAGAACTTGAGGTCAAGCTAACGTTAATGTTTTTGCATATTTGAGTCATGTTAAGTAGCTTCGATAGTTAAGAATTATGTTTGTATTATGTTAATTTCATCTGTAGTATAATTAAAGTTTGTATGCTGTATATTTTTGAGAGGAACATAACAAAAAAATGTTTATCAAATTAATTTATACAGATATATTCTATGACAGGAATAAACCAAAATGATGAATCTAATCATTAGTCTCAAATCCGAGCTTATGTATTGATTATTGTTTGTGGTTATGGCACACCAGGAGTGGCATGAAGGGGCAGCTGCCCCTTACTAGATATACAAACAAACATCTTTCATTAGATTTTTAAAATTTGCCATTGACAAAGGGACTGGTCTTTATGTGAACTATAATTTGTTGCTATGTTTCATCATAAATAGAAAATAGACTAGCTGATCCTCCTGGTTTCACCCACATAAAAGAAGTAAAAAACATAAAAATTTAAACGTAAATGATACCC
>DWPV01006059.1:0-11831 GCA_018251915.1 Urbanus proteus proteus
AATATTGTGTACTTGTCATTAAGTTTTTTTTTATATGATGGAAGTAACAAACGAGCATGCAGTCCACCTGATGGTAAGTGGCCACTGCCGCCCATGGACATCTGTAATTAAGCCCAGATTACAGTCCTACCTGCAGTTGACCACAGATGCGTTGCTACCCCTGAGGGCTAAGTTGGAACGCCTCTGATAAGTATGTCTCCCTAACCACACCCTTCAAGCCAGAACACAGCAGCGCTGCTGTTATAAGGCAGAAATAAGTGTGGCAGTAATGCCGCCGGAGTCAAACTAAAGTGTCTATTCATCAGCTTTTTTAAGGACAACTGTCTGACATAGGCCTCTCTTAATGGGGCTTCTTGCTGATGGTCACAGTGCCTTGTTTGTGACTGTTTTTTTGGCCTAAATAAACTACAGAAAAGGAAAAAGATACAGGATATTATTTTCCCGTTATCCTATTAGAAGGAGAATACTTTAATTATCTAATTTACATATAAATTGGTTTTCCTCTGTTAATATTCAACATTTTGCACATTCTTCTAGGCTTTTTATTTTATTTAAGGTCATATATTTCAATATGAATATTATTAATCCTTTGTTATTTATATTTTTTCAGTCTACAATTAAAGGCAATCCTAACCCAGACGTATGGTTTATTTTTCAAAAGAGTAAATATGTCTATGATTGGAATAAGAAAACATTCTGCACTGTTGATTTCCCCATCAATAAAACATATGAGGAATATATGGAGTCTAAAGGATACTTAGATGACGAGTCTATAGATGTAGCAGAAAAGGAGTTTGGGAAGAATGAAATGATAATGGTACATAATTGATCCAATTTTCATTTAATGTTTATGATTATTTATTCTATTATTTGTGAAGACACTTTTCCTATATTTGTAATTTTTAACAAAGTTAAGTCAAGCAACTTTAAGGCCATAATATTTGTCACATATTTATTACACAATCCTAGGTGTTCTCTTCTTACCGTTTGCTCCTTTTATAACTACGACATCCATGGTCACATAGCAAGGTCATAATTAATAGTTCATTGTGATAAGATTGCTATAAAAATTAATGTATATTTAATTTGCCTATTAACAATTTTAACCTTGTTTCAGGTGGTACCTGAATTCATGGAATTATTCAAAGAGAGAGCAACAGCCCCATTTTTTGTATTCCAAGTATTCTGTGTTGCACTCTGGTGCCTTGACAAATATTGGTACTATTCTATTTTTACACTAGTTATGTTGGTTATGTTCGAATGTACATTAGTACAGCAACAACTGAGAAACATGGCAGAAATAAGGAAAATGGGTAATAAACCATACAATATTAATGTGTATAGAAATAGAAGATGGCGACAGATAGTGAGTGATCAGTTGGTGCCAGGTGATATTGTGTCTCTCACACGGTCCATCAGTGACAACTTAGTTCCTTGTGATATTGTCCTTTTAAGAGGTTCATGTATTGTTGACGAATCTATGTTGACTGGTGAGAGTGTCCCTCAAATGAAAGAAGCGGTTGAGAATGAAAAGAATCTCAAGATCAACTTAGATCCTGAAGGCGACGGGAAATTACACATGCTCTTTGGTGGTACGAAAATTGTTCAACATTCATCACCAAATAAAAACGTGTCGTCAGGGTTAAAAGCCCCTGACAATGGTTGCATTGGTTATGTAATACGTAATGGATTCAACACATCACAAGGCAAACTTCTAAGGACGATTTTGTTTGGAGTTAAGAGAGTTACCGCAAACAATCTGGAGACATTTGGTTTTATATTGTTCCTATTGATATTCGCGATCGCAGCTGCTGCGTATGTTTGGGTAAAGGGGTGCGAGGACCCAGAGAGAAATAGATATAAACTATTTTTAGAGTGCACGTTAATTTTGACCTCAGTTGTACCTCCCGAATTACCTATAGAACTATCATTAGCTGTGAATACATCATTATTATCACTATCAAAATTAGCCGTATTTTGTACAGAACCCTTTAGAATACCGTTTGCAGGGAAAGTTGAGATTTGCTGCTTTGATAAAACTGGTACCTTAACAAGTGATAATTTAGTAGTAGAAGGTGTAGCTGGTATTGGTGATCACACAGATGCAACGGTAATACCGTTATCAGAAGCGCCGATGGAAACTATACAAGTATTAGCTTCCTGTCATTCTCTCGTTCAACTGGATGATGGTGTGGTTGGTGACCCTTTAGAGAAAGCAACTTTGAAAGCAGCAGAGTGGAATTTGACCAAAGGAGATGCAGTTGTTCCCAAGAAAGGAAAATCACCTGGTCTGAAGATTGTCCATAGAAATCATTTTTCAAGTGCCCTTAAAAGAATGTCAGTAATAGCCGGCTATCAGGTGAATGAGAGAGGATTCATGGAAAATCATTATATTAGCAGTGTAAAAGGAGCGCCCGAGACGATTAAGACAATGCTCAAAGAGGTTCCTAGTCATTACGATCACGTTTATTTAACACTGTCAAGACGAGGCGCGAGAGTACTAGCGCTGGGTTACAGGAATTTGGGGAAATTGAGTTCTCAGGAAATAAGAGATTTGTCCAGGGATGATGTTGAATCGGATCTAACCTTTGTGGGATTCGTGATCATATCGTGTCCGTTGAAGAGCGACTCCAAGAAGGCGATAGCTGAAATAGTTCACGCGTCACATTCCGTAGTTATGATTACTGGTGATAATCCATTAACAGCTTGTCACGTTGCAAAAGAACTGAAGTTCACGCAAAAGAACGAAGTTTTAATATTAACGCAGTGCAGTGGCGACTGGAAATGGAAGTCGATTAATGAAACCGTAGAACTTCCAGAAGAACCATTTAAAACAGTAAAGGAATTGACTTCCAAGTACGATTTATGTATAACAGGCGAAGGTCTCACTTACCTCAATGAAAATAACCGGAAATTCCTAATTAAAATCATTCCATACATAAAAGTGTTTGCTAGATTCGCACCAAAACAAAAAGAGTTTGTAATAGTTACTCTGAAATCCTTAGGATACTGCACGCTTATGTGTGGAGATGGTACAAATGATGTCGGAGCTTTAAAACACGCCGACGTAAGTACATTTTATACTATTGTTGCTATCTATTGAAAGTAAATAGTAAAGAAGATTTATGTACGTAATACAAAAAGTAAGAAAGATATTATGTATTTAGGTCATCGTTTGCTATTATAACTGAAATATAAATACAAAAAATGTCTTAATATATTTAACAACTTCAAACCGATTTTCTATGATTCTAATTTTAAAACAAGTATATTTTATTTGAAGCAAAAAAAAGTTTTACTGTCGTACTATTTTTTTTATTTCAATATTCTTTGCTTTGTACCTTCAAGGTTGGTGTGGCTATATTAGCGAACGCGCCAGAGCGTCTAAAAGAGAAGCCGAAGGAGGAACGTCCTCCGGAACCAGAGCCTCTAAGACGGCCAGCGTTACGTGACCCTCGCGCGGAAGCCAGGGCAGAAGCTGCTGCGAGGCTTAGACGGGCCATGAAGAAGATGGAAGAGGAGGACCAACCTCAGCTGGTCAGGCTGGGAGATGCTAGTGTTGCTGCACCATTCACTAGCAGACTGTCGAGTATACTTTGTAGTAAGTATTACTTAAGTATCTATACGATTTATAAGTCTGTCACCCATATTAATGATATAAACATTTCAAACAACAAAGGAAGATTAATAAGCAGCTGATTAGTGATAACTGAAAAAAAAAAATCTGTAATGTATTTGCGTCTGGCTACAGTCTGTACCGTCTCAGTTGACGTCGCGTTCTGATTAAGTGGTAGAATAAAAAAAATACTGTAAACAACTATTTGTAATTGCCTTCGTAAACCTATGCAAAATAAAGATATTTCATTTCATTACAAAATAATAAGTGATTGTTACTAACACTAATAAAATAGGTAATAAACTTGGAACCTATTTATCTTTTCAGTATGCCACATAATAAAACAAGGCCGTTGCACACTAGTAACTACACTGCAGATGTTCAAGATCCTAGCGCTAAACGCCCTCATCCTAGCATACAGTCAGTCCGTGTTATACCTGGACGGCATCAAATTCAGCGACACACAGGCTACACTGCAGAGTCTGCTGCTGGCCTCTTGTTTCCTCTTCATATCCAGGTCCAAGGTAGGTGGATTCTAAGAGAAAGAATGTGATGTGGTTAGGTCAAATACATAGGAGTTTTAAACTCGACATGGAAGAGATTGTATTGCACTCTTATTGCACTAGAGTTCATGCTCATGATACCAGATCGTCGTGTGTGTGTTGTGACATCTGATTGATTAAGTGAGTCGTATAATGAGACCCTAAAAAAAAAAAAGGTAGAAATATAGATATGGTTATAATGTGACTTATGAACTTTGATGAATATCTTGCCTTGTCTTAGAAGTCTGTTAATATGAATTAAATAAATTATTATACTAACTGAATTAAAATGGTAGGATACAAGTATATGTAAGTACAAGATGCTGTTACTTACATACATACAGACAATCAAACTGAAGGTAAATAAATGAATATATTGGGACGTAACAATTTCTTACTTCACTTATTGGAATTTTCAGCCTCTCAAGCAACTGTCAAAACAGCGACCGCTCCCGAACATCTTCAATGTGTACACAATAATGACAGTACTTACTCAGTTTGCTGTGCACTTCCTATGCCTCATATATTTGGTCAACGAAGCCACCATACGGTCTCCGGACAGGTAAGAACTGTATTAATTTAATAACTAAGACTTAGACGGAACTTAAACAGTTAACATTTGTAGTACTAGTAAAAAAGTTGGATTGATTTACTTATGCGGCCATTTTAGTAATACAATACAAAATAAGTATTCCTTATTTATTGTATTTGTTTTTTTGCTTTTAGAGATACAAAACCAAAGCTGGATATGGATTTGGCTGAGGACGAGATTCAAGAATTTGCGCCGGACTTGCTAAACAGTACTGTGTATATTATCTCCATGGCTCTGCAAATATCCACATTTGCTATTAATTACAGGGTATGTAAACATATTTCACTTAACCGTTCTGTCACACTGGTCGTCATCAAGGTCGTCAAAAAGAAAATCTCACATATTATATGTGAAAATTATTGTTTAGTTTTTATATTTCTTCACAAAAGTATCAATCCGATTATTATTCGATAATCTTGTACTTATATGTCCTTAAAAATGTGTTTTTTGTTTAGGTTGTTATTTAATATTTCTGCCTTAAATTCCATCCTTATAAATGGCACTCAAAATCAGATGGCATTATGATATAAGGTGTCTTTTTAATTAAAAAGCAAAATGTATAAATACAAAACCAATGTCCTGTTCCAGGGGGAGCCGTTCATGGAGGGCCTGAAGGACAACAAGCCGCTGCTGTACAGCATCCTGGTGTCGGGCGGCGCCGTGCTGGCGCTGGCGGCGGGCGCGCTGCCCGACCTCTCCAACATGTTCGAGATCGTGTACTTCCCGCCCGACGTGAGTAGCTCGCGCTGTGTACACGGTCCCCGCTGGTGGCCAACAGCCGCTGCTGTACAGCATCCTGGTGTCGGAGTTATGCGGACGCAATAACTGGGTGTTTTAAACCTGAGTAACTAACAAATTAACCATTTTCTGATGGCTGATCCTTAGATCTACTAAGCAATCTGTCTATGTTAAACTTTTGTTATTATTTGTTCTTATAAAAAAAATTAGGTAGGTAGTAAATAAAGGACCAGAACACCTGATTGTATGTCGTCATTGCTGCCCATTTACTTCTGTAATTTAACGTTTTCAGTCAATCACAAATGCGTTGTTATTCCTGAGGACTAAAATGGTTGTCTCATTGTGAGCTGCCAACCATATCCTTTCACCTCAGTACCTTTTCACCTGCTATGTAAAAATTATTGTGGAAAATTAATAATTTATTTCTCTTTTCAGTATCGGCTCATTTTAGTACAAGTGCTGATCGCGGATATGGCGTTCGCTTACCTCGTGGACCGGATTTGCCTGTGGCTCTTCGGCTAGCATCATTCCTAATTATGAAGCATAGTAAAGACTAATAAGAAATAATGACAAAGTTGTGCCTAATAATAGATACATCGACGATGAGTATAATTTTGAAAGGAAGGTAGTATGCTAGAGGAAGAGGTGAGAATAAATCGTCGAAAATTTTCGTTGCAATGCGTAAATTACAGATTTAATAAACGATCACATGTAATATGATAAGAAAAATTAATAGGAAAAATATTTTTGCACCAATTAAGGTACATTGACTTAGTAAATAGACGGACTAAATACTAAATTAACGGTTAAAAGCGACCGGAAGAAATATATTTTAACAGACTTACAATTTCGCAACAGCTAGTAATATCTAAAATCTATTTGGTATTTTTCTGAATAGATAATAACTTTTAAATCATTTTGTAAAATTTATTACAACATTTGGATACATACTCACGAATAATTCGCTGAATAACTGGAAGAAAAAAACAATGGTAAAAGTTGAAAGCGAGTACCAAATATAGCATATGTATACTATGTAAATGTTGAATTCCATTTTTTCAGCAAAACCCGGTTCCATTATTGCAAATGATTATTAGGTCAATGATCACACAGAACTTAATGGCTTTTTAATATTTAAAATATAAAACTGTTGGCCGTGACATATTTTGTAAATTACAAAACTTTGTCCTTATTTTTTAGTAGTATTTATAGCGTAGACTAGCAAATTCATTCGCGTCACCCCAATTTATTGTATCAGGTAGATGTCGTTCAGGTTATAATTGGTCGTATTTTTGTTTTCATTCTGATATTCTTAAATAGGGGTTACTCATATTTTATTGTTATTATATTTATGCATTTATGTAGCAAGGGAGATGCCTCCACCTGATGATAATATGCCGTTTTAACTCAGAAATAGGTGTAGCAATGACATCATCGCAGATAAAGGGTTTCTTGCGATTTATTTATTGTATCTCTCTAACATTTGTTTCATAAACTATTAAAGTCACAAATTTCTTCCTTTCTTTTCTTTTGTGTTTTTAGTTAATTTTGAATTAGAATATAGAAAATGACAAATTCAAGGCCCTTATCTTATCACACCTTAGATACCTTTGCTCCCGATGAATAAGTTACGTAATATGAGTATCCCCAAAATTTGAGCCGATTGCAAACTAGAAAGCGGGACTTTCAAAGAATTACATCAAACATCTTAATTGAATTCTGTCAAAATAATTTTATACGTGTCGTATAATAGACCAAATCAAACAATATGAATGAAATCTACCACTGGGCCTATGTGGCCAATTTTATAATTCCTTTGTTTAGACAATTGTCAAATGTCAAATGTCTCGGTGTGAGCCTGTGTGTATAAATATCAGCTCAAACGTACGTGCATTTAAGATAAATGGATGTGTCAGTGTATTTATATATTAATATAATATAATGATAAATAAATAAATGTCTAGTAAATTATTTTTGTGTTCTCGTTTCTTGATAAGAAATAAAAACGAACGTATAAGTATTTACATATTTATTTGTTACGTTATTCTTAATCTTCATCTTATTCTGAATCCATTGCGTATATGCTATTGGTATTCTCGCTTGTGAACGGGTTACCGTGGCCATGTGTAACAGGTTCATACGCGAAAATGTAATAGATTACGCTCGTTTGGATGATCAGTGCCATCCGTTACCGTGGCCGAGACCGTGGCCGAAACCGAGGTCTCCGTGGCCGAACCCTCCCCAGTATCCCCCGAGGCCGAGACCTCCGTGCCCGAGACCTCCATGCCCGAGATCATAACCGTGACCTAAACCGACGAGGCTAGAAGAGTAAGCGATTGGTGCGATTGGGGCGACCGCCTCTACCGCGACAGGGGCGACCACCGGTGCAGCAACTGCTTTAGTATAGACAGCTGGGTGAGCCGCCGGTCCGATACGCTTTACAACAGCGTTGAATCCGGAGTGGGGGTCCGCGGTGTAGTCCACGACCCTCAGGGTGCCGTCGGGTTCCGCGAGCGAGTAGGAACCCTTGACGTAACCACCGTCGCGCACCTCGCTCTGCGCCTTGTTGTCGCCGGTGTGCGGGTCGTTGACCGCGTAGTTGAACTCGTAGCGAGGTACAGACTGTAAAATAAGATGTATTGGTAATTGGAAGATGTAAAATGCATTAAAAAATTCTTCATGCTTTTAAGGTACAAATTAAAGGAGGTAAGTATCTAATGAAAAAATCGATACCGACCATCAAAAACTGAGGTAGCTACCTACTTTTGGTCCACCTGTATTGTGATTAATATTAACTTAAAAATGATATAATAATTATAAAGATTATGCCGTTCTGGAACTTCAAAAAGTAGAATAAGATACCTATCCAACATGGGTGGAGTCAAAAAGGCTTCATGTTTTAACATCACCAATACCTCTATACCTATAGGTAAACAAATCTATTTCACAATAAATTCACTTTTGCAAAACAATATAAGTAGAGGTATCTAAAACTAGTTAGTACTCACGACGGTATCCACATGAGAAAGGCCGTAAGAAGCTTGTGGTAAGTAGGGAGCCGCGGACACCGCTCCGAGAACGCAGGCAATCTGGTAACACCAACACACAAATAAGTTCACAGGTCTTATTACCTAAGTATTACACAATATTTGGGTATTGGAAAATTGGATTATGTAATTCGGAGTTCTAAATTTTAATTAGGTAATCATAGAGGTTATTGTTACTTTACAATCCATTGAAATAGATTTAGATTATTAAATTTAATGCACTTCAGGTTGGTCCTATCAGCGCCAATACTGGAAGACGTTTCTTCAATAACGTTCTGACACTCAAGGAACAGGAAATGATGCTCTTATAGATTTGATAGACAAATATCACACTTTGGGTCACATAAATAACGTTTAATTTACGAACCATGAAGAGTTTATTACTCCAAGACTAACAAACAACTCAAACAATAATTGCGTTTTTTCGATAAATAGTAATAACATTAAACTGCTTACCGCAACGTAACTAAACATGTTGAATATTGAATGGTCAGTGGACTGTTCAATACGAATAGTTCCAACTTTGTAACACTGGATTCTTCAACACCGGCTTTATATGCGTTGCTCCTTGTTGGTCAACCCCTTATTATCCTTAGATTTTACGCTCATTGGCTATTCGTTTATGCGCTGCACTCTTTTCGTAATGTCGTAAAATCGCTAATTAGTAGTGCGTTTGTTACTTTAATTGGATCATCTGATTAACTTAGAAATGCTAGTGAAAATTCAAATTGTGAAAATACTTTCAGTGAAGTAATAAATTATTGGATTGGAAAATACCTAATATTCGCCTTAAACAGATTTGTGTAAACCTTTGCTAACCAAAAGTAAGACTGTATGTATTGATGACCCCAGTTGAATTAGATACTTTGCAGAATTTAATCTCTCACTCGCCGCTCACAACATCCAAAGACGCTGAGAATGATGCTGGTGGATATAGCACTGATATCTGTAACTTTCTGTAAAGTCCTATCTGATGCCGATCGTAGGTTTTTGCTCTTAAGACATGAACAAAGTCTGAACACCCTATATTAGTATCTCTGACTTTAAAACTGCTCTGTGGCACCAACTCACCAACTTCAGCAACATCAAAGATCTCTAGATGCCATTTTATTAGAACTGTACTTATATTAAGTTACCAACCTCTCATGAATCTCACATTGTAGTTAATGCCTAATTAAATCACTGCAGTTTCATAAATCATGCATCTAGGTGCGTTTACTAACCGGAACAGAACTGCAGCCGTCCAATGTAACATGACACAATTGAAGCAGTTGTGAAAATGAGTGCAAGTTGTGAAAATAATGATTGAAACTGTTTGCTTTACGAAAATCGTATTTTGTGGTAGGTACCTGTCATGTGTTGGTTAAGGACGGCATGCAGTCCGATTGTTGAATTCAGGTTTGTTACTGAAATTGATCTGAAAACTTATAAACCTGAAAACTAAAATCTATTATATGTAGAGATAAGTCTGACGTCGGATGCAGTGGTAGATTTACATAATTATGCATTTATATCCAACCATTTGTAGGTACCTACCTACTATTTCTTGTTTCTGTTTTATTTGTAGGTACCCAGGCAAAGGTATGAACTTTTTTATAGTTTCGAAGTAGCAAACGACCACGCAGTCCACTTGATATTAAGTGACCCCTGCCGCCCATGCACGTCCCAGATAAGATCAAAGTCCTATCTAAGGTTGACCACAGATTCGTTGCTAACCCTGAGGACTGAGTTGGAACGCCTATGTAAAATAAGTTTGTCTCTCTTACCACAACTTTCTGGCCAGAACCCAGCAGTGCTTAACACTGCTGTTATTAGGCAAAAATAGATGTGGCCTGAGACGAAGCACATAGAGTTCACTTTTAAACTTGTATAAGTTGCATAGGTAAAAAGACACGATTTATTCATAAAGGACAGGAATGCATGGATAATGTACTCGTAATAGGACTTATTGATTTTTCTTTATTTGCGTATATATGAGTATTTTTACAGCTACAGTTACTATTTAATTTCAGGAGGCTTGTTAGTCATTGCAAGCCCGTTTGCATTTATATGCATGACGTAAAAGCAAGTTAATGCTAAATGAATTTAATTTGCATTTCGGACGCTTTATATATCGTTCTAACAAGAATGTGAGTGTAAATAATTTATTTTTTCCTGAAATTCTTGTTAATAAAATCGTTAGTAATTATTCAAACAATAATGTTATGCAAATGAAAAATGGTATAGTACGAAAATTAATAGGTTGTAGACTTCTTATGTTACATTACGACTTAGGTACCTATGCTGCTAGAACATGTGTTGCTACACTTGTTAAGGAAGTTGAAAATTTTTCAGTGAGCGTGTTCCATGTAAAATGTAGATATCATAGATAGGTAGTTACACTATGATTTGTTTTCTCATACGCGCCATAGTATCTTTTCAAAAAGCGAAACTGCACAATAGCTTCGTCTGTTCCAAATATGATTCATTTTCACTCTAACAGGCTTCGATAAAGTAACTGGTATCTTTCAGGTTTCTTGTAATTGAAATCAATAACATTGTCAGTAACAAGTCGATCAATAATATTAAGATTTATTAGAATTAAAATATTATTCAAATGAAAAAATAATTGATCACGAAAGCGCATAACAGGTAGGCACAACTACAAGTAAGTAAACACTACTTACCAATAGTGTATTCTTTAAATTTATTTAATACGGAAAGAACCTTACCTACTTACTTATTAGTTTTAGTTTATTTTCCATGATTGATATTAGAAATACTTATACAGGATGTAAGTAAATATGTATACAGGCTGTCCCGTAAATCGTGGATAACCTTGATACCACGTATAGGTCACACAAAGGCCTACCAGAATATTCAATTTTGTTTTAGTCCAAACTCTAAATGTCGTCGAGATATGTATTAGCATTTTTGTAAAAGTGCTCTAACACACAGTGGATGTTACTGTTTGACTTGTAACTGCCACAAATTGCATTTTTTTAAATGTTTTATCAGGATCATATCATACCTGGTCTACTTGGTCTATCTGATCTTCCTGGTGTACCTGGTCTGCCCGATCCTCCTGGTCTTCCTGGTCTACCTGGCCCCTACAAGGTCTATTTAGTCTACCTGGTCTACCTGATTTTCTTAATCTACCTGCTCTTCCTCGTCTATCTTGTCTTCCTGGTCTACCTGGTCAACCTGGGCAACCTAGTCTTCTTGGTCTACTTGATCTATCTGGTCTTCCTGGTCTACCTGGTCTTCCTGGTCTACCTGGTCTACCTGGTCTACCTGGTCTACCTGGTCTACCTGGT
>DWPV01006060.1:0-11831 GCA_018251915.1 Urbanus proteus proteus
TCTTTCAGCATAATCGATTATCGTTTGGTATTTACCTATTTATAATAAATATAAATGGCTTGCCGCCCATATATACTTTCCAAAAGTCAAAATTTCTTGACATTGACGTGAACTATGATCAAAAAAATGATGAACTCTAACACTGTTTTTCAAACGTAAATATAATTAAGTCGTCTCATATGCTCCGTTTTTATGCATGATTTTTATTAAAAACGCGACAATACATTTAATTTCAAATTGTACACCAAAATAAAACAACAAAGGGAATTCTTCTGAGTATTACTATGATTTACCTCTCGTAACTCATATTTCGCAAATTAAATAACGCACTTTCCCTTGAGACCGGATTTCAGCGTAACATGAAACAAGATTATTCACCTGTAATAAATCACGTCTTAGTGAGACATGCGTCACAGTGTTGACGATAAGACAGTTGAGAGAGAAAAATGATAAACGCAATATATCTGACAAAAGGAAATATTTGGATCGTCACAAAATATTTTACCATGTTACTGCTATTTTCATTAAAAATAGTTATGTTACACGCAATTAAGAATGTCTTTTAATAAATATTTTAACGATTTCATTATTGAAATCAAGTCATCAATCCATCAATTTTTTGGAGTTTAGTACGTGTTCTGCCAACCACCTAGGTGTTGATGTTATACAAGAAGATACTGCTACCCATGACCTGTATTTTTAACCCCTGACAATACCACGAGGCATAAAGTAAAATCAAATTTGTGATTTCAAAATAACAACTTTTTACTCATTATGTATGAAAGTATACACGATACCTACACGAAAATTCAATTTAAATATTTTTTGTTTGTCTATCTGTCTGTTTGGCTGAGATAATCTTCTAAACGGCTGGACTTATTTTGACGGGACTTTCAATGGAAGATAGCTGAAGGTCTAAGACTACTTTAATTGCATTTTATAGGCTACTTTAATTTTTAAAAATCCATTAGCACGCACTCCACGCGCATGTATGCGCCGTCGCGGGAGTGCGGGATGACATGTTTAAATATGTATTCTTTTTTGCTTTTTTTAACGCGGGTGAAACCGCGGGGATCAGCTAGTTTAGCATAAAAATAATACCTAACGGCTAATAATATATTTTTGGCGATCTTCACTTTTTTAGCCACACAAATTTCTCAATTGGTAAGACAAGTGCTTGGAGTATACCAGCAGCGTTGCCATCTGTTTATGTCCATAAGCACTCGGTGATTTAATTAACAGTTTTTGCGATTCCTTTTATAACAAAAAGTTTACGGCACCTGATATCCCATTCACCGACGAAAGGATTTACAAGAATGTTGCGAGTTTCTGAATAACGGATAACTTCTATCAATGAGTTTCAAAATAAGGTCAATATGAAGGAATTGGGGTCAAGCGTGAAATAAAGTTTGAGAATCATGGTAACAAATTAATAATAAGTATGGTATTTGTTAGAAAAGTTCGTAAGTTGTTATTTCTATTAATACCTATAAATAAAATCGGAAATAACATATTGAAGTATGTGATAATATGTTAATGATCTTGGATAAAGTTATTTTTAATCTCTACACATGCAAAAGGAAATTAAAATGATAAACTTATTACTTCTGTACGTTTGTTTAAAGGTTCAATAAAAACCCGATAATCCTATTCAGCACTGATTCTGTAATCAAGAACTATAACTACTTAATGTCAAGTAAAATTCTTTCCACACCAAGCCAGGATTACAAACACATTATGTCTTCAAACACTTCATAAAATTTCCATAACAGGAAAAATAATCCGTCTCAAAATTTTGCAACGTAAATCGCGTGTATTTCTAAAAAATGCACCACATTTTTCAAAGTTCTCACCTCACAATGCGTTGTTTACATTACATCCACAGTCCGCAAAAACCTGAACAAAAACCCTGCGAACTTCAATCTTAAACCATCGCTAACCGGGTTACCGTGGGAATGCAAAAAGTGACACTTAACCCGTACAAGATTCATTCATTCACGAATTTCCTGCATGCGACGAAACCGCACAAGCACACTACCTGTCGACATGTGTACTACAGGCATTCCAGTTCTGCGTATAAATAAAATTCAAAAACTGTCTGTCGATCGCTTAAATTAGATTTGGATTCAGATTTAGTAAGCTTAATGTTTTAGTTAATGAAGTTGAAAGACAAATTTAAGTTCGTAGAATATTTCTTGGTTTGACTTCAGAGTCACCACCGTCACAGCTATTTTTACCTCATTACCTTCAGACCAAAACTCCGCAGAGTTGAAGACTACTATTTATTATAATAGATAGATATCTATTAGTGCCAGTAACCATTTACCAAGAGATGGACACTATGGACAGCATGTTCGTTTGCTACTTCCAAAAACTACTTTTAAAAATCAGGTATCATCATGTATAGCAGTATATTTATGACTGACATCAGGTAGGAATTCAAACTTATTTGGGAGTAGTACTTGTTAATACTAACCATTAGTAAACGACATTTATAATTAAACAAATACTACTAGCTACTGCACTATTATAAAACTAAAAGGACGGTTCTTGCAAGTGACACCGCGGGACAAAGATTGTATCATACATATTGTTCTCCTAAGAACGGTACGGTACTTGAGGGATTTCTGTCTATTATTGAGAATATCGGGTTTACTATAGATATAAGCTAGTGTTTACCCTTTGTTAAGGATAAGTAGAGGTCATGTGGAACCCAATATTTTGTGACCACTACAAAGGAGTTTGGGTAAAATCTATACAAATAAATAAAATTCAAGTGTCTGTTTGTGATTTCAAAATAACTTGTTACTCAATGCATATGAAAGTATACACGATACCTATAACAAAAATGCAATCAAAAAAATATCCGTCTGTATATCTGTTTGGCTGAGGTAATTTTTTTAAACGGCTAGACCGATTTTAACGGGACTTTCATTGGAAGATAGCTGAAGTTCTAACGCGTAATATAAGCTACTTTAATTTTGCAAAAATTAAATAGCGTGACAGACACACGGGAGCGCTGAATATTACTTATGTTTATATATGTATGCCTTTTTACTTCTTTAGCGCGGGTGAAACCGCGGTAAGATTAGTTAGTATTCAATAAAGGTAAGCATATTCAGAAATCTAATGTTTAAGAATATTTGCGTTTACTAAGATTGTAAAGAACAAGTATTATTATGAGCCTATTGTTGTCTCAAATACGGGCATCCGGATTTCTCAAATATTCGACCATAGTTTAGACTTAGGCCATTTACCCTGTCAGCCCAATTATGGTAAACTCCACAATTTGTAAAACAATATAGCAAATTTAAAAGCCAAGAATATGTCATTGTTTGCCTTTAATAGTAAAAATTTTGCCGATTCTATTTAAAAATGTCAATCTTAAATAAAATTGGCTATTGAATGCCAACCACGAGGCATTGCATTCTCAAATCCAACTTCCGTATTCTTCCATAGTTTATATTGAAATGGATAATAGACAATGATTAAAAATATTACAGTAATTAATCTTAGTTTCATTACAAATCATGATAATGTCAAATAGCGGTAAGCAATAGCGGAGAAATATTTTCGTACCAATATTCTAATCGGTGTCCCATTCAACTTATCTCTTAATCGCGCTTTACTCGATAAAATTATATTCCATGGAAATAAAAATAATTGGCCAAGTAAGAGTAAAACCCGCACATTGAAGGTTCCGTACCACTGAATGTCTATATGTTAAAAGTATTGTGTAAATGTTAAACTGGTTCGATATATAAACCGTAAATTATTAAAATTACAAGTTTCTTATATGAACCCATTTTATAATTAACTTTTTTCTAATTTTCAATATTTGTTGTTATAGTTGCGATAGAAATTCAAGTTTTAAGCTATTATAGTTTAAGAGATAGAGCCCCGTGACGTACAGACAGACGGACAGACAGCGGAGGTTAATAATAGGTTTCCGTTTTTACCCTTTGGGTACGGAACCCTAAAAACTATCTAAAGGCCTATCAGAGTACCTTTACAATCCACGATTGATTAATCGCTCATGGAGATCGTACGATTTAATATTATATTACGCTATTAAATAAATTATCATTGGCAGGCATTCTAATAATAGCGCTTACTGAAAATTTATCACAAATCATTTCATAACGGGATTCTAAAGTTGCGGTATTTTGTGTCAAAAAGGTATTTAACTACGTAATAGTTCATATTGAATTATCTACTAGGTATTATCTTCAAAAGTAACGTGAAAAATGAAATTAGTTACATATAGGTACATAGGTATGGGGTTAAAATATTTAAAGTTTTGCAATGTATAGCTTTTGACCTAACTTTATTAGAACCAAGTTAACAAATTAAGATTTCAGTTATATCATCGCCTAAATAAATGCTCTTTGTTTTTTTGAAACATAGAAACTTGGAAAAAAATATAAAAGAATAAGATAAAGATACAGAAATATAAAGAAAAACGAAAAACTGCTCATGTAGGTACACTAAAGTAAAATTAAAAACACGAGTATTATTTGCCTATATAATTTATTATTTCTTGACTTTCTAGAATTACAACCTAAAATTAATTATGTTTCTTTTTCAGTTACAAATACGATAACAATAAAAGTCGTTACGTCGTAGTCGTACCCTATAAAGCTTTACCCTAATACATTAGACAGTATGGCGATCGTATTATTCAAACTGATAAACAAAAGGTCAAGTTCCTTGAATCTAATGAATAATGGACAGAAATCGCTCGTGACAGGGCTCGTAAGTAATGGTGGGACAAATTTTGGAGTCAGTCAACCGGGAATGTTTATTTTCGTTATATTTGGAGTATACCAAAGACAAAATTAACCATGACCACCAACTACAGCTGTTTTGTGACCTGTCACTAAATTTCTTTAGTTATTGGAGCAAATAAGGATGGACATTATTTACTACATGGTCATTGTCGCCATTTTATAATATAAGAGGAGAACGAGCATGCAGTCCACCTCGTGGTAAGTGACTGCCATGACATTTGCAATCAACCCCAAATAAGAACATACTTACTTAAAATTGCTCACAAATGTGTTGCTACCCCTGACGACTAAGATGGAACGCATCGGATAGGTATGTCTCCCTTACCGCACTCTTCAAACCAGCTTCAAAATACTGCTGTTATTAGGAAGAAATATGTATGGCGGTGATGCCGCCGGAGTCAAACTACAAACTGCTCTACCACCTTTATTAGGATACGCATTTCTTTACGTTTTGTGGTCATTTTCGCCTATGGATTTTTATTGTAAACTCGATTAAGGAGAGTAGTCGCATACCATAGAAGTTAGATCACAAAACTTAAACACTAAGTAGCAATCCTTTATTGTTTTCTCTTCACTACTGACACGCAGTTAAAATCACTATAGTACAAAATAGCTGTACAATGAATCCATTCGTCTTTCTCCAAATAACATCACATTAACATTGTGTATAATTTATTAGAAGAATAATTAAGTACAACGTCCATTAGTGTACGGTAGTATTAATCAATTATTTAATGATTCGACTGTCGAAGTTAGATACAGATTTGTTAAGATATATGATGTACTATTAAGTATTTAGTACACCTTTTAGTATGTTAGTCACTTATCCAAACTTAGTTACTGAAAACTATATTATCATTTTTATAGAATTAATTTGTTTACCATTTTTTGATGTTTCTTTTTTCTCGTCATTTTGTACTTTGTAGTTTTCTCCTTTGAATTATACAAGTAAGCTAATTGACACGTACTAGGCCTTAAATCTTATTATACAATTTTGGTACAATACCAAAAAAGAACGTTTAAAACGTGTCTTCAATACAATAAAGTTGAATTCAATTCTTGTTGGAATCCCTAAAACCTGATTGCAACTATGTGGCAATCATTATTCCTCGTACATTCATATAAGAAAATAAGTTCTGCAACGTGTCATATCTGACGCTCAATCTTACTGGAAGTGTTGCAGTGTGAATTTCTTACAAGACTTGCTTTGATCAGCTCCTTCAACTTAGTTGACAATATCGCTGACTTCCACGTACATTGCTGCACTAACTTACCGCAATCACAAACGTAAATCACATAAGCAGCAATGGATACGCACATAACTCATTCGCTAGGTCGCAGGAAGTCATTAAGAGCTGTAATAAAAGGGCTGTCCTTTAGGGGACGATTAAATGTCACCTTCCGTTTTTAAATCGCCGCCCACTCGGTCTCCAACTGTCACAATGGAACGGTTGGGTGCGAAAAAATTCACTCGAGTTCGAAAATTAAAAATGAGTTTTCATTAATTCTGTGCGTGAAAAGGTGACTCGTTCTTATTGGTATAAAATTGTATGATGAGCCGGTGTATTAATATTTACTTACTGTAAAATATATTATTACTTATAATATTTTTATTTATGTTCGTCGTCAGTGAGTTTATTGTAAGTCGGTCAGTTTAAAACAACCTATACGGCTTAATCTGTATCCATTACCTTCCTGATGAATCATGTTCCAGCCTTACAGACTTTCTGGTGTTATGTAGTTGTTGCTACCCATCGATATCTTAAACCTAACCCAAACAGTATTAGACTCATCCCTGAGGTCAGGCACAGATGCATTGAGTGCTAAGTTGAAAAGACTCGTGTGAATATTTTTCCCGTAACATCACTTCCTTTCCAACAAGTTTCCTTCAAAAAAGAACATTGCACTTAACACTCTGTTATGAGCCATGAATAAGATACTGAATGACTTTTTTACTCTCTATTTTGATAATACGAACATTGATATTCAGGACTAGACCTCCTAAAATAGGTACCTAACCTCTGACAGCTCTGACAAATTGCGTCAAAGTTAGAGCAAATTCTTGTAAACATAAAATTAGAAATATAAATAAAACATACTTTTAGAACGTATTTTTATAATAACGCACGTAAGCTTCAAAGCAAGCACACTCGAAAATCAAGCTACAAACTGGAGAAAAACAGAAAAAATATTTTATTTTTCTATTTGTGTAGTGATGAAATGTCCTTCAGAGCCTGTTGCTTTTTCATTAAATACGAAACACTTTTTCATTAACAGAAAAGCTTAAAAACTCATCCCTAAACGAATTCAGAATTAAAAGCCACCCTCGGGGGACGTATGAAATGAGTAGCACAGATTATAATAACAACGACAGATAAAACTTCTTTCAGCTGACGCTCGTTAATGTCATTAATTTTGCGTGTAGTCACTCTATATAAATATACTCCCTTATAAATACATAAATAAGCCTTTTTTTATTTTATTTAATTGTATATGCAATGCAAACAGCGTGTTTTTTTTACTATTTATGTAATTCCAAGTACCGACTTACAAGGAGGTACTTGTATTTTCTAGAAAGGTTTTATATTGCAATCAATATAATTTGGGTTTAGACGTAACATTACATACGCATTTAGATAGACACGATATTGTAATAAAATGAAATATAAATGAAAATTACAAAATACTTCTCCACCAGTTTGTTATGCAAAAAAGTGATGCAATTGATTATACTCCCGTTTTGCCATCAGATGTTAGTAGAGATCTGTGTCTATCACTGAAATATACAAGTAAAGGTTTGTAGTAAAGATGACAGTTCTTACACTTCACGAGAAGTGTGAATATGAACAGCCATTTTCTATTAATTCTTTTTATAACTTCTGAATTGCGAAAAAATATTAATTTCAAACGAAAGAAACTAATTCAGGAGTATTTTGAATTCCAATAAACGTTATTATTTTCGATTTCCGAACGTAGCGTTTAGCTACAGTACAGTGCCCCTGGCAATTATGGAGCGCACCACCTGTCAAATGCAACTGGCGACATTGCCGTTTCGCGCCAAACTAATTATTTAACAGACTCAAAACAAAAAGTATCTGCGCGAAAAATGTCGCTGTATTCAATTTTAAAATTCGAACTCCTTTTCGAAGTTCCGATTGGTTTTTTATTAACTGCCAGTGTTAGTCTATTTCGTTCCTTTTATTCTTTTATACGATAATTTTAGGTGGATGTTATGTCTAATTTAATGTACGTTTTTAATTCTTACTGAATTTTCAGTAGAAGTAAAAGCAAAGTTGTTGAGGCAATTAAAAAAATGTAGATAACATATTCCAAATTAAGACACCGCTGCAGTTGTTTACGCCAAATCGGGTTTAAATTTATTTATGGATTCCCTTTTTCGCTTACACATCCAATCGAAAAGAGTCATTTAATTAATTTTAATTTAGGCCTAAATAATCCTTCACTGTAACAGTTTAAGTAGCATTCGGTGTATTTAATTTGCGGACTGAAGGAGAAAAATCGGGTGCTCGCGGCTTAAACGGTTTAATTTGTTCCCATTAATAAAGATGATGCGGACGTTACCCTTTTGGCTATTAAATTTTGGTCTCGGATTCTACGATATTCATTTCACGAAGGCACGTCTTATTACCCTTATTTTTAAGCACGTAAAGACGAATATACATTTTGTACGGGACTTTGTGAAATGAATGAGCTAAATGCGTTTTTGCAAACTGGCCTAAACTGGTTATTCATGAAATGCAAGATGGTTGTATTTTAAGAAACATGTGATCGGATCGTAAAGGCGATAGTATCGGGTGATCGAAATTTGATCGTTTAGGTGTTTTTGCATAAGATGATTTAGTACACAGAAAATAAACACCTTTCGATGCGCTCAGTATAAATTTAATTTAACGACTAATTCTAATTTAAAAAATACATATTTTGTGCCACATATACATTAAGATGCAAAGATTATTAGGGAGTAACAAAGTATTTAAAAAAAGACATTATTTATTTATTTAATTTAAAAATTAAAACTTTAAGAAAATTACTTTCTTTGCGTCCTAATTTAGGTAGATACCTACTTATTTATTTTCATTTTAAGATCTTGATTATACCTACTATAACTTATTATGCAATAAGTACTGTTTTAACCAATAATACCTATACCATCTAGGATCTATCTAGGTCACCAGATTACAGGTCATTAATAGACAAAGACTGTTGTGTAACGTGTATTGTCGGACATGTTGATCGTTCCTTCTGCATTATACACCGGATGTCCTATTGTTCTCGATTGTCTATGGTTTGTCCGTCTATTGTACCTAATAGACAAACAAATATACTGACATCATAGATTAACAGCTGATTTGAATCAAGTTTTAATATAATATTGAAACTCTTTGAAACTACTTGCATTTTACTAGAACATTATATTTGTGGTGCTGCCACATTATTTTATTTTTTAAGTCATCACTACATAGTCTAAAACAAAGTCACTTTCCGCTGTCTGTCCCTATGTATGCTTAGATCTTTGAAACTACGCAACGGATTTTGATGTGGTTTTTTTATAAATAGAGTGATTCAAGAGGAAGTTTATATGTAATTAACGCGTGTGGAGTCGCGGGCAAAACCTAGTATGTATTTTATACAGTGAACTACCGATGATTCAGTAATAATAAAAATCTACAATCTACCTTCAAATAGAATAACAGACATTAAAAACCTACCCATAAGTTCAACCATATATGCGAGTCTGGTGTAAAAGATTACATACCTGTGAAGCTTTTAGCATTTTGAACGAAAATTTGATATTCGAAGTCCAATTTTTTTAAAGGACCAAATAAACGTCACACCCGTGTAACTTTTCAATTTGTATTTTCTAACAGTAAATTACAAATCCAAGTACAATTCCGTTATCTCCATCGCACAATACAAATCCTGAGTAATGTCGATATAAAACTCAGTGGTGTTAAAATACCTCCTGATAATGCCCCTGTCTTTGGTCCATCGAACCAGAAATGGTATTTACCGACACGGACGTTGTGCAGGAAATAGGCGAAACGAAATATACGATACTTATTGTCCAAGAAAGGTTTGGATAGAGGGGACAGTGTTTCTAATGTTGCTTTGTTTTTCATTAAGTTTAGACAAGTAATAGTTTTTCTACAAAGCCGGTGAAACATTGACGTCTCCTCTAGTGTTGCAAATGTTTATAGGCTATCAGATGGCCCGTCTGACTTTTCACCAGGTTAATTATATAAAAAAAAAAAAAAACATTGCTTTGAAGATTAGCAGTGACTGTCTTTGTATTAGTCACGTAGTCAGCTATATGATCAATCCTACATAGAAATCTGCGGCGCAGTTTCATAATAACTTAAAGTGGGTATGCGCGATTCTGTACTTCTGAGGATATGTTAAGAAGTCGATCAGGAGTAAAATAAATTTAGTTGTGAACATGTTTGAAATATTAAATTCATATTTCGTTTTCTTAAGTATTTGTGATTGACAGGAGATTAATAAAAATACATCTGATAAATTTTACCTAAACAAGTTCAAATAAATTGATTTGCTTGTAAGACGTCAATTTGAAACAAGTGCAAACCTTATTGCAACAGTAATTAATCTATTTTAACGCATATGTTTGCGTTTTACTAATATTTTGCTAAGTAGTTGAAATTAAAAACGAAAAGTGACGAGGGAATTAGTTTCTGAAATAAAACTTGCGTGTTATATGTGATTTGATTTCACATAAACAGTCATATTATAATTAAAAATATTATAAGTAGCACTTTCCTGGCTGAAAATTAAAAAAATACACATATTCATGGGTACATTTTTCTCATTCATCTATTTAAAGAGCGGCACAATCGTTTGCCCATTGATACCATAGTACGCACGATTTACCACTACGCGCTATTTGCCGCCCACTAGGCGACGATCGTGATGGATGCGCGGATGTCCCGCGACTTTTGTTTTTAGTACCACTTTGCCTCATGTTGATATATCGTTTGCCCGAACGCGTTTATTATATCGCGCGGAAAGCCTAAATGGTTTTGTCGGTGGTTTAATATGTTGAACTTAGTGGAAATAATATATTGTTAGTGGAAATCGTTTTTGGAACGCTGATGAAGAGTGTTTACGGTTTCAAAGAAACACGAGTAAAGAATTTACCAAGTTAGGCATACACTTACATAGTACCTAGCAACGCACCTGTAATAACTATAATTGGCTTTATATCTATCTCTATTATGCTATACTTATCTATACCTAATTTTATTTTATAATTTATAAATTTATAATCAACCCCAGGTATGATCACGGTCATACCTTGGGTTGACCACAGATGCGTTGCTACCACTGAGGATTGAGATGGATTGCCTCGGATAAGTCTGTCTCGCTGACCACACCCTTCAAGCCAGAACACAGTAGCGGTGGTGTCGCCGGAGCCGAAGTACATGGGGTTCTACCTTCAAATATCTGATAATAGATATATGTACGTTACAGTAGCAATTACAAATCAGAGTTTCTTGTTCAACATTAAGTGTAAAAAGTGACTTTAAACGAGCAGAATAGTGATAAACAATAATAGCAATGCAATGTAAACGTGATACGATCAAAAGTAAACCGATAGTGGCGAACTAACGAGAAAATTATACGCAAGGAGCATGCTCAATTTGTTCCGTGTAAACGCTCTGCTCCATCAGTGTAACAACAAAGTAGAGTTAGCGCGGGCGTAGGGGAGATTGGGGTAAGAAACAATATGAAATATTTTTTTTAAATTTAATGTTTGTTTTTTGATAAACAAGCAGGCCATGAACATCATAAACTTGTCCCATTAAAAAAATATGTCGTATCTGAAATCGCTCACAGATACTTTTATGATTAATTTATAGTGCTTCACTCAGATAAATAAAATAGGTAGATAACTCACCGCCTTGTATTTGAGTGAAGCCAAAAAAACATGCTACATTCATGTATTTATATGCACACACACAAAACTAGCGTGGTTTCTTGTCAGTTCTTTGTTTATTTACCCTC